>JAQGAI010002080.1:0-13057 GCA_034696905.1 Lepidocyrtus violaceus
TCTTTCCCGGAATGAGAAAATGGAAAGTCAAGTGCATCAACGATAAAAGCGGAGCACTAAAAAGCTTTCTTCCACCACCCACTTCGCCTCTCGTTTCCCTCGGACAGAAATATTAAACTGGCGGGATGGAAGAAAAGCCTCCTCCTTAGCTCCTCCGTCTTGGAAACATGATGCTCAACAAAGTCAACCAAACGAACTGAACAGCATGGCTCGTTTAGTTTAGTTTAGGCACTAAACATGATGCTGCTGCTCCTCCAGTTTTGGTTCCTTATTATGTACATCATCAGGAAGGACTAACCACTACTACCGAGAAATTTATAGGAAAATGCAGTGGCATTGCCCCCGACGGAAACTTGTTACAGCTTGCTCTCCATGCATCATCATCCTTATTTAAGTGCAACGTCCCCACATCTATCTAGTAATACGACTCAGAAGCTTTTAGTCCAACTCTCCAATTTTCTCTCCAGTTTCAAGAGCATTTACTGTCTTGTTACAGGAGAGGAGAGGAGATTGGATTCTGGGGAAAGTTTCCCTTTTCTTCAAAATCCCTATCAGTTCATATCAGCCCATGCCATACCAGGCAGGGCCGGCCCAACAATTCTAAAGACGATGGATGGAAGGAAGGAAGGAAGCACAATGAACTTTCAGATTTTGAAGAAAATTTTTCCCTTTAAAAAAGGAGAGTGCGTATTGCTGACTGAGAGTGTCTTGACAGGTCTGGCCATGGCCATCACATCGGCAGCAGGATGATGATATGAGCGCACTTTTACTTTCCCCCAGTATATTGTAGTATGGATCTAATGAAATGGATAAAGATAAAGATGGAATGAATGAAGGGGACAAGGATATCAGAAAAAGACTTCTGGCATGTTCATGGTGGTCCTCCAGAAGAATTACTTTAATACTACACATGTTTTTCTAAAGGATGCTGTGGGATGACAATGGCTATTGCTCGTGGTGGTGGTGGCGGTGCTCACATAACATAACATACATAAAAAACGCTGACGCTGCAAGGAACGGAAGGGAATAAGAGCACTAAAACGGAGACAAATATTTCTTTTTAAAATGGTACAATCACATTTCCCCTCCGAGGGCTGGCTGTGGTGGTTGGCATTGGCTTTGGCAAATGTTTCCGATGCTGGGATTGCCAGCTTGTCACAGATGTCTGGCATCAATGTTCAAGGATATTAACAGGACTGGTGGCGGTGGTTGGTAGTGGTATTGCTATTGTAGTTTCCATTTCTCTCAGCTTTCCTAATGGAAACGGGAAGTCGAGAAAAAAAACCCAGTGCAGTGAAGAGAAAGCGGGGGATGGGAAGGAACCCAGCAGCAGTCTCATTGCAGAGATTGCATTAGATGAAATGGAATGAAATGAAAAGAGCAAAAATGGAGAATTGACTTAAACGAAGAAAGAAAAACATCAAAGTTGGTTTTGACTCTGCTGAAGTGAACGTTAAATGCAATGTTGCCAAATTATTTGTTCTAATTTAGTTCAGTAATTAAAACTGCTGTTTCTCTGTAATTAACGGCAGGCTGGGAAGAAACTCTCTGCTGGTTCAAAACATCCAAATTTGCAGAAGTGGAATGGGAAAAATCATATTTGCCAAAACCAGATGCTCAAGCCAAGAGGAACAAACTCAACTCAAAAAACTGTTTTGAAATCCTGTCCCCAAACTAAACTAACTGCAGACATGCAATTTCCAGCAGAGACCCGAGCGATGACCAAGTAAATTAAAACCTATTGTAAATATTTGCCTTTCTGTAATAATAATAACAAGAAATGAAATCAGAAAAGTCGGAAGAGGAAGGACAAGTGAAAGGGTAAGAAAAACTACTATTGTTTTCTTTGCATCGGTCAACTTTCTTCTTCCTTCTGTCCAGTTTTCTCTACACTTCAGGCTAATTTATATTGTTCATGAGCTTTCCCTTCTTCTAACTGAGGCAACTTTTCACTTAAGCAAACAGAAGCTGAGATACTTCCACTGGGTATAAGTATCATAAGCATGTAGCCTGGCTATTTATGGCTACTTTATTTAAGTCCACTTTGATTACTTGTGTTTTATGACTCTCCCCTCCAAAGTTTAACTTTATGTGTGTGCCACCAAGGATTAGGCTGGGAGAGAGTCGGCTATTTACTCACATTTTCCACCATACATTAAAAGTCCTTTGAAAGGATTGAAGCATTTAATGTAATGTGGTGATTCCATTAGTCTTGACGGCACTTTCCACCAAAGACTTTCTCTCAAGTAGTGAGAGTGAGACTCTCAAACTGACCGTTTCAGAATAAGAAATGTTGCTTGCTTGTTTTTTCTCCTTTTTAGAAGAAAAATCTCCGCACTGGAGTGAATGAATGGAAAACTTACAAAGCCAAGCATACACCTCTTCCGACCCACCTAAGTACATTAAAAGTTAAATGGAATGTTCGACGATGACGATACGTTACGCTGGATGGATGGTTTGAGCGAAACCATTAAATAGTTTAAGACAAGTAGCAAGTCATATCGTATCTCAACAACCCTCACCATCCACAATAAATCTTTTGACTGACTCCCGTCGTATTTTCCTTTTTCTTTCTGACTCTTTTTTTAGTCAAATCAAATCTCAGCTGAAGAAAAAAACAGCACCGATCCCCATCACACGCTGTGCTCCTTCAATACATCCGAGTAGGTAGGCTCTTTCTTTTTTATGTCATTTCATATCTGGATTGAAGTGGAAGAATGGGAGAACGACAATCGGCTGTCGTCTAGCCATAAACCATATATATCTTTAAAACTTCCATTAAAAACCTTCAAAGGGAAGAGAAAAGCAAGATACGGGAAATGGAAAACGAGGGCCATAAAAATGCATTTTCTTCCAAGAAAGTATTAAAAGCATTATCCGAATGAAAAGGAAGTGAGCAGAGGGGAAAGGAGAAAGTTTGAGAGAGAAAAAAAACGAAATTGAGCACAAGCGTAAGCATACTTACGTTACACATAACAAGACCGAAACTGTATATGCAGCCATATACATAAGTCTCACATGCTCTATTACGTAATACATTATTATTATAAAAATACAGATATGAGAGCTTATGTATTCCGCTTTGAATTTTCTTCGCTGCCTCCTTCATCCTGTTTAAAGGTATGTGCATAAAAAGGAGCAACGTGATATCATTATCATCATCCTCAACACCATCAACCATCATCATCATCATTATAATGTAAAGTCTCCTTTTCATCAAACCATTATCTCCATCAGATTTTTATTTCCTTTATCCCCGAAAAGAAACAACTCAAAAAAAGGAGGAGGAGAAAAAAAGGAAAAGGCTCAAGCACGGTAAAAATTCGTATATCATATCACATCATCATCTTCCATAAATTGTCATAACCATTATGAAGAAGCAGCACAAGCTTGTGCACAAAAAAAAGGAAGTCGACGAACAAACGAGCGACGATGGAAATCATCTTCTTCTTATCATCTTTATTATCATTTCTCCATTCATAGCAAGCAGGAGGAGGAATAAAAAAAATGGGCAAAGAAAGTAAGATACAACTCAACTCAAAAAAGAAAGCCAAGTGCCCTTACACCTTTCATCTAAAGTCTGTTACATCCTTATTCTTCAACAAAAAAAGAAGCAGTAACTATTCCTGAGATCGGGACATTACAATGGAGGGAATAAAGAATGGATACAATATGGATATGCCATTATAAACATTAAATCTGGAGTGGAGTCTTGAGTGGGAAAAGGAAAAATTTCCTATTCGGTTCGGTGCACGATAAATATCTGGAGAATGGCTGGGGCTGCAATAAAACATCACTCCCACACTCCCTCCAACTGCCACTACCGGCAAAGGAAGAAGCAGGTTTTTCATAACATAACGGCACCTTCCCTCATTCTTTCCCTTGTCGTGACAAGGATTATTTAAGGATATGACAAGACAAGCTTTTCACAAAAAAAAACGCGCTACTATCACAATATTCCAAACATAGAAAATGGCACGTGAAGTTTTGTTCCGTTCAACTCAACCAATGTATGAGGTGATTGTCGGGGTTCTATGCATGCATGGGCTACTTTTCCATTGTCATGTCATTGTCATGTGCCCCTTCGTTTAGGCTGAGGAGGAACTCCATAATCCGTTTTCCCATTCAAGTTTGTATTTTTTAAAGTGAAAATCTCTTGCATGATCTCAAGATGATGATGATGATGGCCGATACAACAAAGCTGTTTCCTATTCCGTTTTCATACTTTTTCACAGTTATTGGAAAAAATTTAACTTTTTTTCAAAAATCTTTTTTGTATTTTATCTCAAGAATATCATCATCATTATTATAAGTAAGCTGTACTTATTCTTTCTTGGCTGTGAATTTTTTTATTGGAAAATCATTTATGAGTTGTGTTTACCGATTGCGATTGTGGATTCTGTCTAAAGCAGAGAGACACTATACCTTGCCAAAGCCATCTTGCATGTGTGTTGTAAGTGGGGTGGAACATGACGTAAGTCTTTCCCCATTATTACCCAGAGAGATCAGACAGTTCAATTTTTATGTGAGGAACTCTCTCCTCGAAACCCATTTCATTTTCAATCACATTTCACCACCACCTCCACCACCACTTTCTTCACTACACACAACAGAGCATAACATAACATGCGTATTTTATCAACTATGGAATTGCCTATTCATATGGGCCATACTCATTCTGTTATCGTTAGGAAGGTATGTAGGTGTAGTTATGTACCTATGCAGTATGCACAAGTGCTCCAATGCAATTTTAGCTTTCAGCGTTTATGACTTATGCAAAACTTTCCTATCCCATTCTCCGGGAAAGAAAAAAGGGATCCCTGGAGATATACAACTGTATTAGGTAGGAAGAAAGTCTCAGCCTTGCATAAAACATAAACTTTCTTTCTTCAACACTCCGCTTTCACTTCCATCATATATATTCCAGTACAATATTGTGTAAGGAACTGGAGGGAATAAAATCCCTCCAAGCCTACCCAGTTCATATATAATCATATTTAATGAGTATTCAGGAGAAACGATAGCCTCCCACCATTCTTATTCCACATTAAACTTATGTACACCAACATAGGTTGTTCTATTATACTAGGACAGGGGCATTCCATTATGATTCAGCTCTTTACATTTGTCCTGCTGCTTTATCCCTTGATATGAATATGACCTTATTCAGTTTTCTTGGAATTCCTTCCACTGAACATTCAACAACTCGGCTCGACCTTCTAACCAACGATGCATTTATATATCTTTATGCAGTAAAAAAACTTTCTCTTCTTTAAAAAAATCCCTTCCTCTTAACTTGATCCACATTATATTGGAAATCAAAACAAGCTCCAAAAATAAGTTGGGGGAAAGTTGATATATTTTTTTTTATTTTATAGGGAAAAGATTGCAATGATGATTCCGATTATCGAATATAAAGTGTCGCGGTCGGTTTGGGTGTAATATGCGGTGGGTTTTTTCTAGGTTGCAGTAGTACAGTTCAATTCAGTGCTCTTCCGTGGTTTCCAACCCAAGTACATACATAGTAATTCCT
Organism: Lepidocyrtus violaceus; assembly: GCA_034696905.1. Classification (NCBI taxonomy): domain Eukaryota; kingdom Metazoa; phylum Arthropoda; class Collembola; order Entomobryomorpha; family Entomobryidae; genus Lepidocyrtus; species Lepidocyrtus violaceus. The sequence continues at coordinate 5,534 of JAQGAI010002080.1, forward strand.
TGAGAAAAAAATAAGCCCCTTTACACAAAATTCAATTCCCCCAAAATGACTCCCCCTACACTAATAATAGACACTATGGGAAAAGGAAAACTTTATTTTCCCTCTATGAGCCCATATGCGTTTAAGGCATATGATATGATATGATATGATCGGGATCAGAGAGAAGTTCTAAAATGAGCAAAGCAAGAGAAAAGATAGGAAAAACTTTCCTCTATTCTTCCTCCCCATTTTCATAAAGATATTCGGCGGAATGTGGGATGTGATGTTTCCGATGTGATCGGGATGCGTAAGGCTTAAAAGGTTGGGGTTATGGATGGGAAGTATTTTCCGAAATGGTTATGTTATGATTATGATTCGTACACGCGTGCATGCATACGATGGTGGTGTGAGGCCCCGGCACCACTACTCCCACGCCTAATCACCGAACATGATCTACAATCTAAAAGATTAAAGGGAGATATTTTCAACTCTGATTTTCATTCTCGGAAGTATGAAAGCAAAAGCAAAATGAAAACATAACACTCGACTTAAAAAGTTTCTCGTTTGATCTTTATCTTTACTTTTTATCTTTATTGTTGGTGGATAAGAATGAGGTTGTAAGGTTAAAAAAGGCCGATGGGAAAATGCAAGATTTTTATCTCCGATCAATTCCATTAAATCACGTATTTTGTTTGAAAACTGGGAAGGAGGAAAAAAATGTGCAACTTATTTTCTTTGTTTTGCTCTTCTGGAGAGGAATTTTCCGGAGCAGATTATTTCTGTCAAATATATTAGTACAATGTTCCTTTTGTCTCCGATTCCAATAGGAATAGCAGTTTATTGCAGAGCAATTGGGAAATCACTCCAGCAGCCTAAATTACGGGGCTCAATTACAATTATATCTATGACGGTAATAATTCAGCTCATTTGAATGGCTTTTGTACTTAGGGATGGATTTGGAAAGATCCCAAAAATAGCTAAAGCTCCGCTACTCCCGACCCCACAATCAATACATTTGACAAAAGTAAACAAAAAAAACACGAAAAATTTACAATCATAAAAAACGTTCTTAAAATCCATTCATGTTTACAGTCATTCTAGGAGGAGCGGAAGGAAACACGTTGATGTTATTCTTTAGCCGTGAAGTTGTTTCTTCTTCAACCATTTTTCTATTAAATTGGCAGCATTTCTTCTTAATAACAGTTTGTTTTACTTCACCACAGACCATAAATAGACGATCCAGTGACAAGGGGAACTACATCAAATAAATCTGAACTCTTTTCTCTTTTCGTTGAGTTGAATGCAATGGAACTGGATGAATGAATGGCGAGCATTCATTCTCTTTTCAAGAAGAAAAAAATCCTTCCCCATTACGTTCCATTCTCGACATAACTCACTCAAGACAAACAAGAGGAGAGACTCGTAAGACAGGGAACAAAAGCAACACAAAAATCTTGGCACCAAAACATTCTCCCATTCAACAACAACTCCCGTCATTGCTCTGGAACTACTTACTCTTCATCCATTTTTATCTTCCTCTGCCCAGTAAATCTACTAAAAAGTAGGAGAAACCCCTTTTTTCTTAATGAATAAATTATTACGGAATTTTCAGGAAAGACAGTTGGTTGCTTATTCATTCACAAACTGTTTTGCATTAAAAGTGTTTTAAAACTGGTTGGAAAAAATGGAAGATCCCAAATGTATCATAATGATTTGATGGGCTAACCGCAATATGCACACAACTATACTCATTTCGTTTTCAAAACTGGAAAAGTGGATGAAGCTGCTCAAAATCAACAAGAAAGAGCTATGCTTAGCAAGTAGGTACTTATCTGTAGGCACATCAATATTTGTATATGGAAGAGGGACATTTTTTGGGGGGTAGCTGAACTGAACTTGCAGCTGTAATTAAACTTTTTCCTTTCTTGCTTCAAGGGGAAAAGTTGCGTTGGTTGTTTGGTTGTCAATGATTAGAGAACTGCATGCATGAGCTTGAGCTCTGAGGAGAAGAGGAAGAGGAGGGAAGTTTGGTCGTTATCTACCACACACAACCAAAAATGGAAAGAAAAATTTCAACAACACGAGCCATACTCCAGCAAGACCCTCCACGTTTCTCTTCTTCTTTCTCCATCCTCCTCTTAAAGCAGAAGTTTTATGTGCCTAATGTGTGTACACGGAGTAGAGAGGGAAAGTTTTTAACTGTGACAGGAGCAAACAGTAATGCAAAGTTACTTATGTAAGTAAAGTCAACTTTTTCTTTCCCCAAAATAACTAAAATGATATGCAAATAACCTGTGGATGAAATGAGGGAAAATGGATTGCAACATGGCCATTTGAAATGAGAACAGTGGCAACCAAACCCCCCAAAAAACTGAGTTGTACATGTGTACATTATACATTATATTTTTGGGGGTAATTCCGGTGAAAGGAAAATGAAAAGCCAATGTACCTTTTCCTTAATAGCGATTGTTCCATAAAAGGAACGGATTCGGTGGAAAAGGAGGAAATGAGGATGGAGAGAAAAAAAGGTGTGTGGATGTAGTACATCCTTCCATGATGCTTGCACATCAAAATTACCACATTCAATTTTATAGCTTCCTCCATTTTTCTCTTTCTCTTTTCTGCCTTGCTCATTCCCATTAACTAAAACTAAAAGGGTTTCTAGCATGCATAGCTCACATATCTGGAACAGGAAGTGGAAGGATTGAGCTGTAAGCTGATAAATAGGTCCGTTATTTCTTCCACACCCAACTTAACCTAAACCATCCGCATGTGAATTATTACGTAAACGGGAGAATGAAGCCTAAATATTCTAATCATTTTAGTATGAATGAATGCAATCGGCTAATCCCATTTGCACTTTCCCTCATTTATAACCATTTAGCTGCTCACCTTTCCGGCAAGGTGAGCGAGCATACCTAAAATATTGAATGTTGCAGTCATCATCATCATGCCCAAGTCACTTTTCTTTTTCTTCCGGTTGGGATACAAAAAAAACTTTCACTTTGTGTAATGTAATGTGTGAGCACTGCAGCAACCATTCCGATAAAGTACATCGAGTGGACCACACACTGTGCGAGTGGATTTTTTATTATTGTAGTTTATAAAAATGTCCTTTAGCCTTTTGGTGCATGACTTGGTTTTTGGTTTGGTTTACGCTTATGCTTCCAGATGGATTTAATTAAGATTAAAATTATAGCTGGGTGAAAGGATTGTTCTCCAAAAATATCGGCAGTTTCCGGATTAACGGGATTTTGGATGTTCATTCAACTCAACTGAACAGTGAGCATTTTCTCTCTATTTTCTTTTTTTGGGATGGGGACCGGGCCAGACTAAAGCCGACCAGTTTCATTTCCTTTTTTCACCCTTGTTTCCTCCCATTTAAGTTATAATCTGATAAAGGGGAAATGTATCACCTCTTTAATTACGTAGATCTCATTTCTTTCTCTGGAGGGAGGGAGGGAGGCCAAGCTCCCCGGTAGAAATCAGCTCAAGGTTGCTGACTCAAACCATAGCTACATTGTTACTTACTTTACTACCAAGCCATGAGTGAGTCTTAGGTATATAGTCATCTCCTCTCATCATCTCATGTTTCTCCTCCACCCACTCCTCTCTTCTCCAACTCCAACTCAAGTGATGAGAAGTTAATCCACTTGGTGAAATCAAAAGATTACAAGCATACTACTACAATATACCAGTCCATATACGATACTCATACTAGTCCGCCAAAGTACCAGGCTGCTACCGACACTGCGACATGTTCTCCTTTTAATAAATGAGTCCAAAAAAGCTAAATACTCACTAACGAAGCAATACAACAGGGAAATAGAATAATTTATAAAGGGGGAAAATGCTCCACTTCTACTATATCACTTTCTCTCTCTCTAACTGAAACTCAAGTAGGTATCTATTTTGTCTTTGGATATATGTATCAGTGAGGGAATGGCACTTTTCTACATAATTCCAGACTGTGACCGTATCCATTCATTTAAAACAAAAAGAGGAGAAAGGAAGGGTTGCAAGGTTACATTTTCATTAAGAAAAATAGCGGGGACTATTGTAATCGTATCGTAAATATATTAAGTTAGTAGCCACTACATAACGTATCCCCCCCTCCATCCTATTTATCGAGACTATGTTGTAAGAGACCGGGAAGAACAATGTAAGTAGCTGTGTAGTAGGAGCAAGAGCAAAGGCTTACCCAGGAATAAATATAAATTTCTCTACACAGATATGGATATAGTTTCTGATAAGCTCATGTCCTATGTTCTGCCCAACCAATTTCACTTTCACTGGATGGGGCTTTGTTTTGTTTGTGAGTCTCCTGCTTCCTTCCTCCGCCCTGACCAAGAGGAATGTGTGTGGAGTCTCGCTGGACCTTTCATGGAATTATGTATCATTACGATTAGGACACGATAGCAATAGAGTGAAAGAAAGAAACAATGCGATGGTGGGGTGCAATGCAATGCCTTAGTTGGCTTTCACATTCTGTTGCCGTTTTTTCCCTCTCAATTTTCCTTTCCCCTTTCATTAATATAATCCACATGAAATCCTGAGCAGCATTAGTTATTTCATGGTCTTGGTGGTGTTGTTGTTCTGTAGCTGGGTGTTACGAGTATGTGCTTTCTTTCTGGTGTAAGCCGATTTTTTTCCTCCGTAACAACGTAGTCGAATCCATCATATCACCTCATCCACCACCAGCATGTGATGTGTTTGAGCTGGAAGATATACTGACGTGTCTCAAACTCATGTACAAATGCGTATGTATAGTATGCCCACGACATGGGATAAGAATGAAAGGAGAAAGTCTGAAACAGCGCACCCACTATATCATTATATTTACAAAGGCTTTCCTCTCAAAGGGTGCTCAACATGAGGAGCAGCCAGCTTATAATAAGCAACAACAAAGCATGACGAGATGATGTACTACCAAAAAAGAAGGACGAAAACGGCTGAAGAACAAAAAACTCCTTCACGCACATACATCCCCGTGAAGAACAACTTTAAGGGGGAAAGTAAAGGAGGAATAGTTACTTTCCCTCAGTTTTTATTGAATTTTTTCAACCTATCTATCCAACCAAATGTATGCTATGGGAAGAGAGGCTCATTCATGATAAGGCACGCATATTTTTCCTCTGTCTGTCCTTGTAAAAGTTTCTTTTATGGGATCAAGTACATAAAATAGGAAACAATCGATATATTGTTTTTTTTTTAATATATAGTACACAACGAAAGCAATAAAGTCCCTAAGCATACGACAACGCAGATACTTAAGCCATGTTCATCGTAAGTCAGCACGGACTACAAGATAGATAATAGAAAGAAATAATGAAATGAATAAGTGGAATGATCATCATCATCAAATAATAATCCACTGTGAGAATCAGAACGTATCGAAGAAGAAACTGGAAAAAAAAGGATGAACAAAAAAATAAAAACGGAAGAGAAAGTTCATTACTACAAAAGTAACAGAAAAAAAAACTAACGAAAAAGTAGGAGAAGGTGGAGACAAAAAAGAAAGAAAGTTAAAATACTGTTTTGTAGAAAATCCAATGCAATATGCCGTAGGAAAAAAGGAATAAATACGTTTTTTCGGATGATAGTATGATGATAGAATGGAATAAAACAGCCATATATCTATCTGCACTGAAGCAGGAGTGTTTTTTCTTTCTTCTTGTTAAAACGTATTTTCTCTTTTCTTTCTTTCTCCCATGCTTAGATTTATGTACAGTTACATCTGTTGATGATATTAAAGCTGGGGAAAGTTGTAATAAATGAAAAAGGGATAGAGAAAAAAGAATCCGTTACTTTTGTAAAGATATGTTTAGGCAGGCATTGTATCCATTATAAACAAGTTTTTTCTCCTTTCTTTGGAAAAAAAATGCACGATTACCGCCTCCTCTATATTTATACAATTTTATTTTGCTAGCCATCGCAGTAGAAACTTTGTTTATTGCATGTGTGTGCAGTGCAGTACAGGCTCGGCTGGGAAATGCGGTGCGGTGTCAGTGTGTGCATGTGTCCTAGTCCTCTAACACTCGTAACAAAGTAACAAGGAGAGAAAGCTACTGCTGTGCAGTGTTCATCCGACAAAACTTCTAAGCCTTATCCATAGACAACAAAGGAAAAAGAACCTCGAGCGTAAAAGATTTTTTTACTGCATTTCATTGATTACTTTCTCCCTTTATACTTTATACACATTTTGTTTGGTTAAACATAGTCGTTGTGTCCTTCTTTTATCCGTTTGGTTTAGTGTTGGAATAAAATTGGGTGGATTGTAATAAGATCTTCTCCATGTCGGGATGGCTGGTTGGATTGGAGAGAACAGTCGATGTACTAGAGGGAGCAATGTCAGATTAGAGAAGATTTTCTTCCTATGGATGTAATATCATGTAAATGGAATTCAGGTTGTTATGTTGGATGGAGAATAATTCGAATATGTATCCCTTTTCCTTCCCTACATGGCATGGTTAGTTCTAGTCTAGGCTCTTGAAGTGAAGTGAATATGGCTAGAAATTTTCAGTCTCATTCAATTCATTCTTCTACTACAAAGTAAAGCCATCCAAAGCAAAATACATGGCTGCCTAGTGAGTACCTATTCAGTATTTACTTGAATTTTATGGGAAAACTATGAACAGGACTTTCTCTTTGATACGAAATGGAATCTGATATAAAACACCAGTTTTATTTCCTCTCCAATTTCTGCTGCTGCACTTTCTATTCGTTTGATGATGATCAAGTTGCAGTTGCGTTCACGCCTCGCCTAGGGCTAAATTAAATACAAGGATGGTTGTTGGAAGAATGAGAATGAAGCCTAACCAGCAACTGGAGAGGGTTGGTTATGCTACGCAATCTGTAATAAATAATGGAAACGATATGAAAGAAGCTGTTCAAAATTGGTCAACCCATGAAAATATATGCATTCTTGATGATAAGATGAAAATAGCGAAAATGCCGACTGGATTTCAATGAAATATTGTAACAGTTTTGACAGTTTTATGGGTAGTCTTGTAAGTTATATTGTGTTTGAATAGTTATTGTTAAAGAAAAAATTCAAGATACTTTCAGATATCATAAATATATTTAAAAACATTAGTTTATTTTCTTTCAGTAAGGCATTTGATTGGCAGCGGAGGAAATAATCAGCACGTTACTTTTACTGCTGTACACTTTTTATTGATTAAAAGTCAAAATCATTTCACTCCTTTTCAAACTTCAGGCTCAAGAAATCAAGCATTTATGTATTTCTGCTAGAACTCTGGTGAAAATATGGTTTGGAGAAAGTTAAGAATTTTATTTTTTACGTTCAGAGGGACTCTCCCTCGCCCAAGCTGCATTTAATTACCCTACTTCGCGATAATATTTATACTTCCGTTTTTCACGTCAGCAGCCGGTGACATGCTTTCAACCAAAAAGCTGCAAGCTGAAAATGAAATAGAGAGAGCGAGAAAGACTTAAAGCAATAAAATTAACAACCGCACCGTCCTTTATCCCGATCCGACCATTGTGATAATAAAGTATAGCCATGCGAAAAAAAAAATTGGG
>JAQGAI010002081.1:0-13055 GCA_034696905.1 Lepidocyrtus violaceus
CGCTTCGCATCCCGACATATTTATTGCAAGTTGCATCGATGATAAATCCTTATACATAAGGTAGTTTAGAAGCATAAGTCCCATCCAAATTGCAAACCTCTTTAAAAACATTTTAGGATCAGGTGTTGAACCAGTTGTTATTTAGGAGTTGAGCTGGAGATTAACTTCAATGGGATCAAAGATAAGACTTTTGCAGAATAAGTGAACGAGAGACAAGTCTTTTTCATTACTGTTGGAACAACAAAATGAAAAAAAAATGGATTAATTTTTAACTTTTTAACCAAGTCATACCTAGGCTTACATAGGTCGGCATTCTGACCTTGTCTTCTGTTGCAAATAGAACAGACGAAAAGTTTACTATATGTATGAATTACTCGGATCGCCTAAATTGCAGTAACTAAACTTGACACGTGCTTAAATACAAATTTTCATTGAAATAAAACATATTATGTGTAGCGCATTTATTTATATTCTAACAATTTACAAACAAGAATTATTTCGAAATGGCCAATCAATAATGTAACCATTTTCATCCCATATTTTCTGCATGCCTAGTTTATCAAGATGATGATGATGAGAATGCAAATTAGAATAATTCGCTAAAAAAATTCCCAATCTAAAATGTTATGAGTTCTCCAAAAAAGAAAATGTAATTGGTAAATTATAGCTGGAATCGGCTCATGCGTCAATGAATTTATGTTTGCATTTTAGTTTTGGATGGTAAATCATAGTTAGCTTAGCTGTTAAATTAGTTTAACGAATTGAGCTAGACTGTTATCGCCTGATTAAATGGTGCTGTGCTGGGACAATCGGTACAGTATTAGTTTCTTAAGCGCAAACCTAAGTAAGTTGTGTATGAAAATGAGAATGCAGTGCGAAACGGGGGCAACATGAGACTAACCAACTTTTACAAGGTTTATTTTGACTTCGCCTTTTTCATCTGCATGTCCCCATTTCGGTTTGTAGAAATTTACAACAAGAGCCAAAAATCTAACCTTGACCTTGGTTGTGCCTTCAAAGCTAGCTCATGGTGGCCCCAAAAACTGGTCTGCGCCCTTTCCTCTGCATTCACTTTTCCCTGGCTCATAACGGAACTTCGTCTTGCAATCCCCACCAAATATAACGATCCATCCCAGTACTTCGACCTGATGGAAACCTTGTTGAGCTTCATCATCAAATCCATGGCCATGAAGAAGATGTGGTGGAACCCTGACCAGTACTTAACCATCATTAATTTTCTGGGGAGCAAGCACTTTCAATATATTTTCCGGCCTTCCACAGCATCCTCTGTGAAGACATCTTTTCTGCTCGACTGGCTTTGGAGGAAACTGATACTTTTCCCAATTTGCCTTGTGTTCATGTCCGTGTTCCTCACATACATCGCGATAAACCCCTACACGCTGCCCTCCCCCGGAGGGAACTCAATTGAGCAGCGATGGCGTAGAATGGAGGAGGCCGCTTGCTTCAATCTATTCCTTGGAAATGGGACGTGTAATACCGGTTGGCAGAAAGTGGCTGCCACCGTCCTGGCATTTCCTACGGGGATGGGCTACTGGCTGAGATTCGCGCTTGGAACATATTGCGATTTGCTCCTCCTCATGTCAGTTCTCAGTTTGTGGTCCACCGTTAAGATATTTTCGTTACAGTTGGAAAATAACAGCATTTTTATTGGAAGAAGACCTACAACATGGGCGCACTTACAGGAAAAATTAAAAGCGTTGAATCGTTTAACCCATTTAATGACTGTTGCTGTGGGAGACCAAGCGACGAGGTTCCTTGTTGAGACGGTCCTTTACTACTCCACAAACATTGACAGGTTTTTTGTCGACCATGTTGATGGAGGGGCACGGGAGTGGGTTGTGAGCAGTCGCCTCATCTTTTTCATCTGTAGCACGGGCTCCATTCTGCTCTTCTCCGCGGATATTTGCCATCAAGTAATAATTTGAGATCATTAAGTAAACATTTCTGGACAATTACTTTTATTTTTCGCAAATTTTTTATAGTTTTTAATCAATAATTTGGTATTCTTAACAGATGGACACGTTACGATTATGGCTCGCCGTCAAAGAAAACAGAAAAGAAATTGACCTCATCGAGCTCCATGTCATTTATAGTGAACTGAACGACCAAACTGTTGCCATCCGGGGGAGTGGCGTATTCCCAATCAATTTTTCTCTCGTGGCTGATGTAAGTAAAGTAAATCGTTATCAAGATTTTGAATGAGCCAAACTTGTAATAAACCAAAAGGCCTGATAAAAACGAAATCAGCATAACTTGGATGTTGGTGCTGACCCTTATCAATTAATACAATGTTTTTTTTTTCATTTTTCAGGTGATGCAGATAACGCTAACCTACTTCGTCATCTGTATTCGAGTCTGAATCATTTAGAGCTGATAGTTTCCCTTCCTAATTAATCATTTTTATCAAAAAATGATTACCAAGCCGGTTCTCTGCTACTCAAAGTACAGTGGATGAAGGTTCTAATTTATTCAGTAGGTATTACAACAAAAGTGATTAAATATATGAATTAGTTATTTATTGATAGAACGTAAAATATGGCCATGGCATGGCCAACTACAAATAGTATCCAAACAGTTCGTTTTAGATGTTTCAAGACGTGTTAAATTAGCACTATTCCTGTTAGCTAATAAAAAAGCTACGGCTAGAAAATCGAAATTTTAATAACTGTATAATGCGATTACGTAATATTGAAAACAAACGTTTGATAGTTGCTTAAGCACACACAAAAATAATCGTATTTAGTGTGAGTTAAAGGAACAAAAAGAGTTGTTTCATTTACGATTTTTTAAAGTCAATAGGTACATAATATTTCATTAGCTATGCTATGTACAAACAAACCAAACAAAAACTTGTTTTAACATTTATAGTGCACCTTAAATATGACTATTTTGTGCACCTTAAATATCAATGCATGTCTTCAATAAAATAGGTAACCCTGTACGTCATTAACATAATATGCGAAACATTTTTTTGATTCTTAACCCTTAGTTTAAAGTTACAATTAATACTTAACGTTTATTGCTACTTATTACTAGTAACGTTGACTTATTCTACGAAGTACAAAGATAATTAATTATCCATCTACCTCAAACTTCATTAATTATCTTAGTATTAAGGAAAGCATTTTTAGGGAAACGCAGTGTTATATTGAGAAATCAGATTATTTTTAAAATATTTTTTTTAACAAAATTATTTTTTAATTTTTAAAACCTTAGTTATATTTTGAAATACTTTCATAATCATGGCCTTCGACGGAACTTTCTCTCTTGCCTCCAAAGCAAAGACCATCAACGCCGCAACAATGCCCAACGCGTAGATCACAAAAATGATCGAGATATTCCCCTTCAAATTGGGCGGCTCCGGCTCCTTCCACTGCCTCTTCTCCATCATCCTCCCCGCCCTGATCCTCATCATGAAGTTCACAAGCGTATCCGTCCACCATCCCCAGATCCCACTTCGATACACCCCATCCAACCGCTTCAGAATGAATGGATTGATCCACCTCAAGAACACCAACCCATAGGCATACCCCAGCTCGATGTCATCCCCCAAAAAGGCGTTGAGCTCCTTCTCCTTCAGATTGAAATACAGGTCATGGGCCTCCATTTCCGGGAGGAGGAGGGCCGTCATGTTGCAGTCCACCAGGACGACCATCTCCGTCACATCATTCACTCCTTGGAATATGTCCAGCCATTTGGGATACAGCTTGGTCTTGTTCATAATCTGCCTTACGGACTCTGGCAGCGGTATAAGCTGAAAGTAGTCCAGCGTCGATGTCTGCCCCCTCCCATACATCAGCAGCTCGCTGATGAAAAATATGGAGAAGTGGTGATCCTCCGTGAGATTCGCACCCCGCCGGGGGGTCAAGACATCCACGAAGATCTTGAACAGCGGGGTCAACTTGTTCACATCCGTCAGCCCATAGTAGGTCCCCCTAGTGTAGATGTCAAACCGGAAGTCCAAGAGTGTCTGGAACTCATCGAACTGGACTTCCGCCCTGGGCAAGGTTATCTTGGACACGTTCTCATTCTTGAATGCGTTGCTCAGGACGATCGCCACCAGCAGATATAGGATGTAGACCAGACGGATTGAGCTGTGATCGGAGACATCCCGGCTGGCAAAGGGGTCTCCCTGCTCCAAATACATTTTTATGGAGGAGTGGATCTCCGTAAGGAAATTTTTCCTCATTGCCGCGGCTGCGCTGATTCCTCCCCTTCGTTCCTCGTTAAGAAGAAGATGATAAGCTTGTTTGAGCAAACAAGCCACCCCCGATGTAACCAAAACCCCGAGCCCAATCCCCACCCACACCGGCACTTGGAACACGGACGCCAAACTCTCGAACGCGGGAAGGAGCCCAACATCCGAAGAGGAGTTCCCGCAGCTCACAAACTTCAGCTTTTGGTTGTGAATTCGATAAGGAAAGTTATCCAGCTTCCCTTTTGGCCACACGAAAAGTGTGGGCAGTAGGTTGAGTTGGTAGCGCCAAGGGCCGCAGCGGGGATCCAGTCTGGGATTTCCCCCAAACAGCTTAGCATTGGTGAATTCTTCTTGTCTGATAAAGGTCCCGTTTTTCAAGACATCCACTATCAGCTTCCACTCGGAGTACCACCGGAAATCGTTGAGGATCCGGTGGTTTATCTCCTTCTCATTGGCCCTCAGCTTGAGGAACTTTGCGTATTCGGAGGTTCCTCGAGGCTCCTTCCTTATCCGTTCATCCATTGTGAGTAGGCTCATTTCCAGACCGACAAGCCACACCAAGTTGGCCAAATTCTCCAGATTTGATTTACTGATTTGATGTTGGAGATTTCCAAGCTTGGCGTGTTGTCCAAGGGGGACGATTGAGAGGAACCGGCAGCTAAAGTCACAGTTTCGACAGAGCCAATTCAGTTGAAGTTGCCGCTGCTCCTCCGCTTCATCCTCCCTCGATGCCGCCGCCACCAGCATTTCTCGGTTTGAGATCAAGTATTCCAAGTCGATCGCTATGAAGGCAGCCCTGTTCTCCAACAGCGTGTTGGTCCATGCGAGGACCCCATTTTCCAAAATCTTGTCATCGGTTAGTGGCCCATCTGTATCCCCCTGGTTGTTTTGAATGTTGATGTCGTATTGGGCTCTGCTGATGGTCAAGAGTCCCAATTTTAAGGACAAATTCTCGGCCGCAAACGCAGCTTTTGGATCCTCGGAGATGTTCTGGACATGGTGCCAAAAGCGTTTGAAGCTTCCTGGGATGTTGAAGAAGCGGGGGTGGTCCAATGAATAGCTGTCCCCGTCCCATTCATAAAACAATGGGTTTTCGGATGGCTTTGGGGGAAAGAGGTAAAGATGGGCTTCACATGTCCAAGGTCTTGACTTGGGTGAGTTGTCCATGGAAGGGACGTCATTGCAGTTGGAGCTGTCGTCATAGTGAGGGCAGTATTCTTGAAGGGAAGTCGAGCTGTTATTGCCGCTCAAGAGGGATGTTTTTTCAATTGGGATTGTTCGCAGTTGGGATGTGTGGAAAGGTCTCATCTTGGGATGGAGCTTGGAGTGCCCCCAGTACCAGAATTTCACTACGTCGTATCTCGACGTGACAAGGGGGGCTGATCCCGTTCCAGTGATATCCACCCCTTCGTAGTTGATCAAATGTAGGAGGCATTCTCCAAATAGATTTGTGTAGTGGGATAAGTCAAATGGCTTGTTTGAACCGAGTCGAGTTTTCAACTTGAAAGAAGGGACTTTTTTTCGGTGACCTCCTCGGTGGTGGTGATACTCTGAATATTCCTGGTCGACTTTGCGAAGCTCGTAGTATTCCATGTTCCGAATGCTATTAAAGTAGTTTGTATCTTTGTAGAGGGATGACAATGACAATGAAGGGAACATTAGAAGAAGGAACAAGAATTTGTGGGCTGCCATATTTTGAAAGTTAGTGTTTCAATCAGCTTGGTGAAGGGTCTTCTTTTTCCACTTCGTTGATATTGGAGAGAGTCGAAATTAAAAATGAAAGGTAGCAAAGCAACCTTCACTTGCGACTTGCCATGTTAAGGCGACAAAAAATTCCGTCTAGGTACATGGGTTATGTATGTCATCGTTACAAAACCCAAATCACATCAAAGCCAATGCTTTTAAAAAGAGGCAACCTCTTGAAGTGACCAAAATCAAAGTGACCCAATCCCTAAAAATATTCCAAAATTAGTCAGAGAAATAATATTTAATATATGTTTTTAATATGCCGCAAAAGATGTAAAGCAAGTACTGTAAACAAACTGCAACAAATTTTCAAATTTACCCATTGGGCCTCCATCTGGCTTATCGTCGTTTTCACTTGATTTCCTGGTAACTCAAAATTTTTCACTTTTGATTTCCTGGTAACTTATATTTTTTCACTTTTGATTTCCTGGTAACTCAAATTTTTTCACTTTTGATTTCCTGGTAACTCGATTTTTTCGACTCGATGATTTTTAACTCATTTATCTATGTAGATTTCATTTATGCAAATTTTCTCATGATTTTCTTATCAATTTCTTATCCATTTCTTATCATTTTCTTATCAACATCTTCGACAAATTTGCATAAATGAAATCTACATAGATAAATGAGTTAAAAATCATCGAGTCGAAAAAATCGAGTTACCAGGAAATCAAAAGTGAAAAAATTTGAGTTACCAGGAAATCAAAAGTGAAAAAATATAAGTTACCAGGAAATCAAAAGTGAAAAATTTTGAGTTACCAGGAAATCAAGTGAAAACGACGATAAGCCAGATGGAGGCCCAATGGGTAAATTTGAAAATTTGTTGCAGTTTGTTTACAGTACTTGCTTTACATCTTTTGCGGCATATTAAAAACATATATTAAATATTATTTCTCTGACTAATTTTGGAATATTTTTAGGGATTGGGTCACTTTGATTTTGGTCACTTCAAGAGGTTGCCTCTTTTTAAAAGCATTGGCTTTGATGTGATTTGGGTTTTGTAACGATGACATACATAACCCATGTACCTAGACGGAATTTTTTGTCGCCTTAACATGGCAAGTCGCAAGTGAAGGTTGCTTTGCTACCTTTCATTTTTAATTTCGACTCTCTCCAATATCAACGAAGTGGAAAAAGAAGACCCTTCACCAAGCTGATTGAAACACTAACTTTCAAAATATGGCAGCCCACAAATTCTTGTTCCTTCTTCTAATGTTCCCTTCATTGTCATTGTCATCCCTCTACAAAGATACAAACTACTTTAATAGCATTCGGAACATGGAATACTACGAGCTTCGCAAAGTCGACCAGGAATATTCAGAGTATCACCACCACCGAGGAGGTCACCGAAAAAAAGTCCCTTCTTTCAAGTTGAAAACTCGACTCGGTTCAAACAAGCCATTTGACTTATCCCACTACACAAATCTATTTGGAGAATGCCTCCTACATTTGATCAACTACGAAGGGGTGGATATCACTGGAACGGGATCAGCCCCCCTTGTCACGTCGAGATACGACGTAGTGAAATTCTGGTACTGGGGGCACTCCAAGCTCCATCCCAAGATGAGACCTTTCCACACATCCCAACTGCGAACAATCCCAATTGAAAAAACATCCCTCTTGAGCGGCAATAACAGCTCGACTTCCCTTCAAGAATACTGCCCTCACTATGACGACAGCTCCAACTGCAATGACGTCCCTTCCATGGACAACTCACCCAAGTCAAGACCTTGGACATGTGAAGCCCATCTTTACCTCTTTCCCCCAAAGCCATCCGAAAACCCATTGTTTTATGAATGGGACGGGGACAGCTATTCATTGGACCACCCCCGCTTCTTCAACATCCCAGGAAGCTTCAAACGCTTTTGGCACCATGTCCAGAACATCTCCGAGGATCCAAAAGCTGCGTTTGCGGCCGAGAATTTGTCCTTAAAATTGGGACTCTTGACCATCAGCAGAGCCCAATACGACATCAACATTCAAAACAACCAGGGGGATACAGATGGGCCACTAACCGATGACAAGATTTTGGAAAATGGGGTCCTCGCATGGACCAACACGCTGTTGGAGAACAGGGCTGCCTTCATAGCGATCGACTTGGAATACTTGATCTCAAACCGAGAAATGCTGGTGGCGGCGGCATCGAGGGAGGATGAAGCGGAGGAGCAGCGGCAACTTCAACTGAATTGGCTCTGTCGAAACTGTGACTTTAGCTGCCGGTTCCTCTCAATCGTCCCCCTTGGACAACACGCCAAGCTTGGAAATCTCCAACATCAAATCAGTAAATCAAATCTGGAGAATTTGGCCAACTTGGTGTGGCTTGTCGGTCTGGAAATGAGCCTACTCACAATGGATGAACGGATAAGGAAGGAGCCTCGAGGAACCTCCGAATACGCAAAGTTCCTCAAGCTGAGGGCCAATGAGAAGGAGATAAACCACCGGATCCTCAACGATTTCCGGTGGTACTCCGAGTGGAAGCTGATAGTGGATGTCTTGAAAAACGGGACCTTTATCAGACAAGAAGAATTCACCAATGCTAAGCTGTTTGGGGGAAATCCCAGACTGGATCCCCGCTGCGGCCCTTGGCGCTACCAACTCAACCTACTGCCCACACTTTTCGTGTGGCCAAAAGGGAAGCTGGATAACTTTCCTTATCGAATTCACAACCAAAAGCTGAAGTTTGTGAGCTGCGGGAACTCCTCTTCGGATGTTGGGCTCCTTCCCGCGTTCGAGAGTTTGGCGTCCGTGTTCCAAGTGCCGGTGTGGGTGGGGATTGGGCTCGGGGTTTTGGTTACATCGGGGGTGGCTTGTTTGCTCAAACAAGCTTATCATCTTCTTCTTAACGAGGAACGAAGGGGAGGAATCAGCGCAGCCGCGGCAATGAGGAAAAATTTCCTTACGGAGATCCACTCCTCCATAAAAATGTATTTGGAGCAGGGAGACCCCTTTGCCAGCCGGGATGTCTCCGATCACAGCTCAATCCGTCTGGTCTACATCCTATATCTGCTGGTGGCGATCGTCCTGAGCAACGCATTCAAGAATGAGAACGTGTCCAAGATAACCTTGCCCAGGGCGGAAGTCCAGTTCGATGAGTTCCAGACACTCTTGGACTTCCGGTTTGACATCTACACTAGGGGGACCTACTATGGGCTGACGGATGTGAACAAGTTGACCCCGCTGTTCAAGATCTTCGTGGATGTCTTGACCCCCCGGCGGGGTGCGAATCTCACGGAGGATCACCACTTCTCCATATTTTTCATCAGCGAGCTGCTGATGTATGGGAGGGGGCAGACATCGACGCTGGACTACTTTCAGCTTATACCGCTGCCAGAGTCCGTAAGGCAGATTATGAACAAGACCAAGCTGTATCCCAAATGGCTGGACATATTCCAAGGAGTGAATGATGTGACGGAGATGGTCGTCCTGGTGGACTGCAACATGACGGCCCTCCTCCTCCCGGAAATGGAGGCCCATGACCTGTATTTCAATCTGAAGGAGAAGGAGCTCAACGCCTTTTTGGGGGATGACATCGAGCTGGGGTATGCCTATGGGTTGGTGTTCTTGAGGTGGATCAATCCATTCATTCTGAAGCGGTTGGATGGGGTGTATCGAAGTGGGATCTGGGGATGGTGGACGGATACGCTTGTGAACTTCATGATGAGGATCAGGGCGGGGAGGATGATGGAGAAGAGGCAGTGGAAGGAGCCGGAGCCGCCCAATTTGAAGGGGAATATCTCGATCATTTTTGTGATCTACGCGTTGGGCATTGTTGCGGCGTTGATGGTCTTTGCTTTGGAGGCAAGAGAGAAAGTTCCGTCGAAGGCCATGATTATGAAAGTATTTCAAAATATAACTAAGGTTTTAAAAATTAAAAAATAATTTTGTTAAAAAAAATATTTTAAAAATAATCTGATTTCTCAATATAACACTGCGTTTCCCTAAAAATGCTTTCCTTAATACTAAGATAATTAATGAAGTTTGAGGTAGATGGATAATTAATTATCTTTGTACTTCGTAGAATAAGTCAACGTTACTAGTAATAAGTAGCAATAAACGTTAAGTATTAATTGTAACTTTAAACTAAGGGTTAAGAATCAAAAAAATGTTTCGCATATTATGTTAATGACGTACAGGGTTACCTATTTTATTGAAGACATGCATTGATATTTAAGGTGCACAAAATAGTCATATTTAAGGTGCACTATAAATGTTAAAACAAGTTTTTGTTTGGTTTGTTTGTACATAGCATAGCTAATGAAATATTATGTACCTATTGACTTTAAAAAATCGTAAATGAAACAACTCTTTTTGTTCCTTTAACTCACACTAAATACGATTATTTTTGTGTGTGCTTAAGCAACTATCAAACGTTTGTTTTCAATATTACGTAATCGCATTATACAGTTATTAAAATTTCGATTTTCTAGCCGTAGCTTTTTTATTAGCTAACAGGAATAGTGCTAATTTAACACGTCTTGAAACATCTAAAACGAACTGTTTGGATACTATTTGTAGTTGGCCATGCCATGGCCATATTTTACGTTCTATCAATAAATAACTAATTCATATATTTAATCACTTTTGTTGTAATACCTACTGAATAAATTAGAACCTTCATCCACTGTACTTTGAGTAGCAGAGAACCGGCTTGGTAATCATTTTTTGATAAAAATGATTAATTAGGAAGGGAAACTATCAGCTCTAAATGATTCAGACTCGAATACAGATGACGAAGTAGGTTAGCGTTATCTGCATCACCTGAAAAATGAAAAAAAAAACATTGTATTAATTGATAAGGGTCAGCACCAACATCCAAGTTATGCTGATTTCGTTTTTATCAGGCCTTTTGGTTTATTACAAGTTTGGCTCATTCAAAATCTTGATAACGATTTACTTTACTTACATCAGCCACGAGAGAAAAATTGATTGGGAATACGCCACTCCCCCGGATGGCAACAGTTTGGTCGTTCAGTTCACTATAAATGACATGGAGCTCGATGAGGTCAATTTCTTTTCTGTTTTCTTTGACGGCGAGCCATAATCGTAACGTGTCCATCTGTTAAGAATACCAAATTATTGATTAAAAACTATAAAAAATTTGCGAAAAATAAAAGTAATTGTCCAGAAATGTTTACTTAATGATCTCAAATTATTACTTGATGGCAAATATCCGCGGAGAAGAGCAGAATGGAGCCCGTGCTACAGATGAAAAAGATGAGGCGACTGCTCACAACCCACTCCCGTGCCCCTCCATCAACATGGTCGACAAAAAACCTGTCAATGTTTGTGGAGTAGTAAAGGACCGTCTCAACAAGGAACCTCGTCGCTTGGTCTCCCACAGCAACAGTCATTAAATGGGTTAAACGATTCAACGCTTTTAATTTTTCCTGTAAGTGCGCCCATGTTGTAGGTCTTCTTCCAATAAAAATGCTGTTATTTTCCAACTGTAACGAAAATATCTTAACGGTGGACCACAAACTGAGAACTGACATGAGGAGGAGCAAATCGCAATATGTTCCAAGCGCGAATCTCAGCCAGTAGCCCATCCCCGTAGGAAATGCCAGGACGGTGGCAGCCACTTTCTGCCAACCGGTATTACACGTCCCATTTCCAAGGAATAGATTGAAGCAAGCGGCCTCCTCCATTCTACGCCATCGCTGCTCAATTGAGTTCCCTCCGGGGGAGGGCAGCGTGTAGGGGTTTATCGCGATGTATGTGAGGAACACGGACATGAACACAAGGCAAATTGGGAAAAGTATCAGTTTCCTCCAAAGCCAGTCGAGCAGAAAAGATGTCTTCACAGAGGATGCTGTGGAAGGCCGGAAAATATATTGAAAGTGCTTGCTCCCCAGAAAATTAATGATGGTTAAGTACTGGTCAGGGTTCCACCACATCTTCTTCATGGCCATGGATTTGATGATGAAGCTCAACAAGGTTTCCATCAGGTCGAAGTACTGGGATGGATCGTTATATTTGGTGGGGATTGCAAGACGAAGTTCCGTTATGAGCCAGGGAAAAGTGAATGCAGAGGAAAGGGCGCAGACCAGTTTTTGGGGCCACCATGAGCTAGCTTTGAAGGCACAACCAAGGTCAAGGTTAGATTTTTGGCTCTTGTTGTAAATTTCTACAAACCGAAATGGGGACATGCAGATGAAAAAGGCGAAGTCAAAATAAACCTTGTAAAAGTTGGTTAGTCTCATGTTGCCCCCGTTTCGCACTGCATTCTCATTTTCATACACAACTTACTTAGGTTTGCGCTTAAGAAACTAATACTGTACCGATTGTCCCAGCACAGCACCATTTAATCAGGCGATAACAGTCTAGCTCAATTCGTTAAACTAATTTAACAGCTAAGCTAACTATGATTTACCATCCAAAACTAAAATGCAAACATAAATTCATTGACGCATGAGCCGATTCCAGCTATAATTTACCAATTACATTTTCTTTTTTGGAGAACTCATAACATTTTAGATTGGGAATTTTTTTAGCGAATTATTCTAATTTGCATTCTCATCATCATCATCTTGATAAACTAGGCATGCAGAAAATATGGGATGAAAATGGTTACATTATTGATTGGCCATTTCGAAATAATTCTTGTTTGTAAATTGTTAGAATATAAATAAATGCGCTACACATAATATGTTTTATTTCAATGAAAATTTGTATTTAAGCACGTGTCAAGTTTAGTTACTGCAATTTAGGCGATCCGAGTAATTCATACATATAGTAAACTTTTCGTCTGTTCTATTTGCAACAGAAGACAAGGTCAGAATGCCGACCTATGTAAGCCTAGGTATGACTTGGTTAAAAAGTTAAAAATTAATCCATTTTTTTTTCATTTTGTTGTTCCAACAGTAATGAAAAAGACTTGTCTCTCGTTCACTTATTCTGCAAAAGTCTTATCTTTGATCCCATTGAAGTTAATCTCCAGCTCAACTCCTAAATAACAACTGGTTCAACACCTGATCCTAAAATGTTTTTAAAGAGGTTTGCAATTTGGATGGGACTTATGCTTCTAAACTACCTTATGTATAAGGATTTATCATCGATGCAACTTGCAATAAATATGTCGGGATGCGAAGCG
>JAQGAI010002082.1:0-13052 GCA_034696905.1 Lepidocyrtus violaceus
TTGTACATTTTAAATTTTGTCGATGAAATGTCCGTCGACCAGTTTTAAATCGTCGACGAAATATCCGTCGATGAAATTCATCGTCGACCATTTGCCCGTCCGTGAAATTTTGTCGGCGAAATATCTGGGAACCGTTACTGATACTTTCACTTCTGGAATTTTTGCTCTGGAAAGGACTAGGCATATGACTATGACTATGGTAAGGTTAGATATATTCACATTTAAGGTTACAAAAGCATTTCGTTACTTTTACTTCCCCATCCCTGAAACTGAAACAGTATTGTTATCCCAAACTCTGTTTATGTATAAATAGGTGTGTAGACGGAAAAAAAGTTGTTGGTGAAAGCACAGGTTCTTCTTTTTTGACAACTGGAGACACGGGAGGAACGTCTCGTATGATATATTAAATCGGATGCTTGCTTAGTTAGGAAATAAAGAGTTTAGCTAGGAAAAAGACTCTGGCAAAAGCCCAGCCAAACCCTTGTCAGCTCGCTTTATTTTCAGGCAATGATCTAAGTAGGAATTTAGGAATGATATCTACTGAACCTTAAGGGAAGATAACTTAAACCTTATCCTTAGAGTTTAGACTGATAAATACAGATATATTCATATTTGTGCAAAGCACAGTATAAGTGGGATTTTTTAGTGAGTTCAACCACAGATATGAAGCTGGCGGATGAGATGGATATAAAATGGAGAGGTAGAATATGAGATTCGGAATGACTCAGATTGTGTTCCAAGAGGATGAAGGATTGTTGGAAAGATCCTGTTCCGGAATCAAAATACATACCTAATCCTTTATGCCAACTTGTTATAGGTATACGAGAATTAGGGGAAAGTGCAAAAACATATTGTTTTACGGAAAGGAGGCATCAGGTCGTCTCGTCTCCTCTCTGTGGGTAGGTCTTTTACTTATTGTATTTGATACTCGTTAGTAAAAAGCTGGAGCCACAGTTTAGGTATTAGACAGTTAAGTAGGGAACGTCAAGGGAGGGAGAGGAAAAAAGTGAAAAAAGACTACAAAAGTTACATAACTCATATGTATGCATGCAAGCTACTTTTTTTGTTACAAGGATTCGGGATGAGATGAAAAAACTTTCACTTTTTCTCCTCCTCCCTGCTTGTTTAAAATGGGCCTCTGTTTTTTACAAACTTATCGTCGTTGGTTCTTTAGGTTCTTCTAAGCTTGTTATTTTCCCTTGTTTTTCTACTTACTTTTCTGTAGAGACGTACAATATTCTTTTGGGTAAGTTTCTTAATTAACAAAATTAACAACAATTAGAGTCAAGTGGAAGCAACTGCGATAGGGTCTCGATAAAAAAATCCTTCCCCTTGTTGTTCCCTCCGTTGAAGGCTTTTTTAGCAGAGGAGAAGACAATGAAATCAAAATACATATAAGATTATGTAGTTATTTAAATGATAATCCCCTTCGCCTCATTTATGTAAATCCGGAACCAAGCTTGAATTTAAAAGAGTGCAAAAGTTTTTTAATTGATGCTGGGTTTCAATCCATTAATTTTTGGCAAGGGATGGGAAGGCTAATTAGTTCTTTTTCAATCCAATCACAGCTCTTTAGCTTAGCCCTCTGTTTTACTGACAAAGTTAAAAATTGCGCATCCGCGATTAGATTTTTGATCTTGCTAACCTTCCACTGAACTATGTATTTCTTACAATGGATGCCAATTTTCTGAGGACCTGGGAGGCTAAATATCTATTGTGTTATTAAAAATATCGCATTATTTACAGTTGAAATTCCAGAAACTGTATAATATCCTGAAAATCGCCCCAAAGTGTTTATCCTCCCATGCCATACTTCTTCCATTGTCGAGCAGAAGGCACTGAAAAGCGATAGTTTAAAGTGACAAATGACTGCTGAACAATGATTTCACATTTTGTTAAAGCAATATAACAACCTTGCAATTGCAAATGCAAATGGTGAGCACGTAGCTAAACCTTTCCGCTGAGCGCACGTAAAAGCCGAGTATGGTGTCCTAGAAGAAAGCTGAAATGCTTTACTGATAACCAATATTAGTTAGTAATCATTTGACGTTTTCAAAAACTTACCCCATTTATGGCATATGGGGAGAGTTTGGAAGGACAAAAGACGGAAAGACAAACGCACCTAGCCAAATAGAAGTGCTCCAGCTACCTACAGAATATATTTCATTTTACGATCTTGCGTATGTATCTCTGGTAGATAGTCGTATGTCAAGTTATGAGCTTTACGCATGCAGATCATTACTTACAGCAGCTTATATACGCCATTACGTCATAGATAGGTATATCAAAAAGAGCTTCTTCTTCCTCATATGCTAGAAGAAATTTTTTCCTTCCTAATCTTCCCAAAAAAAATCGACTTGTTCTGTACTTTCTCCAGATTTCTCTACTGCTTCCGACATCCACTCCCTGGGAATCTTTTAATGGAACATTAAATCATTGATAATTTGGCAACTAAATGTGCAATGAATTACCCCATATTCTGATACTGGAGAGGGGAAGCCAAGCCATGCTCGACTTATTTTTTTTCTAGAGTATATTATAATTTTGAAATATTTCCTTAACTTTTGCCTTGTCATCTTCTTAAGAGCATATACATGCTCACCAATATATTATTATTATAAGGATCTAGAAAAAAAATTATGATTGGAGATTGGCATTATAATAGTCGTTACACTGCAGATTGCACTCCAGCTTCCTATTTTCCATTGCTATCTTCTCAAAGCACGGAAACTTATATTATCGTTATATCTGTGATATAAAAATGACTGAAATAAACAAAACTACCGTTGTTGGTAGTTTACCAAGCAAGCACATTTGCAAGTTACGACAGTTTTTCTACAAAGCAGTTTCACTTTTCTCAATAGCTGCTCCTTTCTCCGAGCTGGAAGATCTGTAAGTAATAATCTCTTTCCTGCACAGTGTTGGGTTCTGGAAGGGGCTATCGAAATTTTTAAAGATGACATAGACAGCTCACACTGTGCACTTCACTCATATCGTTAACGGCTTATTACACGAAGCGTGGCCGTGGTATGGTATGGTGTGGTGGCTTCCCTGCATCAGTTTTCTTTTTGAACAAGTTTTCTGAGAATGAATGGCAATTTAAGGAAACCATTTCCAGCCCCCATTAAGAGTCACCTAGAAAATGAGAAGATATAAAAAGTGAAATATCACCTGGACGTTTTCGAGGTTGCTCTTCCCCAGCTCCAGCAGTAGTGTACGTACGAACTGCTTAAGTTTATCCATAAAACACAACTTACGCGGGGAGATGATGACACACGTATGAACTAACGATACAATGCAGGAGAAAGGTCCGTATCTTTGCCACCCGTACTTGGGTTAATATGAAGATCTTGTTGGGGGGATCTCTTCTTCGCGATCTTGTAAACTGTAAATGTGAACCAAACCTGCAACGGAGAGGTCGTAAGTAAGGGCTGGAAATTTCTGAAGTGAAATGGGAGAGTTTTCCTCCTTCTTCTTTCCTTCTTGCTTTCATGTTTTCAAAAAGGAAAGTCCAGAAATGGGGAGATATCCGGTCTGGTCAAAATGATGCAAATTTTGCGAATGTATTTCGCTAACTAGGATTAAGCAAATTTTAGTCACTCGAAGCTGAGTTACCTAGTTAGATTTAGAGGTGTAGATTGATCCGGTCTGACAGAAGAAAAATGACCTTTCTTGACTAGTTCCGCTGAAAGCATAAATTTCGAATGAACTTTATGTAAACTTGACGCATAAAGTTTCCAAAACTGAAATATGCTGCAAGCAATAAATCTCTTCAATGCGAGTACTCAGGCAAGTACAAGTATGGGCTGTTATCATTTTGATGTGATTGTATGATAGCAAAATGTTAATGGAATTTGAATTGAAAATAAATGACTGCGGTATTTGCATTGCCGAATGGTCATGAATGAACGAACTTCCGGCGCATTGAAATGAACTGTTCAAAGTTTTGCATGTGCTCATTGTATGGTATATGGTCGGATCATTCCACCCAAACCAACTTCCTGCTTACGAACACCTTTTTGAGAATAAGAACGTACACAACGTTACGATTTTTATTAAGAATTTAAGCTTGTAACAACATATAACATTACATCCATATTACAAGTATATGTAGTAAGCGCTAACAATGATAATATATTTAAATGGTAAATCTTTTTTTTATACGAGGGAAGCTTTACAATCAACTAAATTCAGTGTATTAAGTAGGTAGTAGTAGTAGTAGGTTTTTAGATATAAAATTATTATTAGGTTTTTGTAACTTTAAGGTATGAAGAGGAGTAAGGTTAAAGATAGTTTGACGTTTTCGACACTTCTTGGATACAGGAAAAAGTTGACCACGAAAGGATACATTTATATTCGATCTTTACGATAATTTCACGATGTCTCGAAAGTAAAAATACTAAAAAAAAACCACCAAACTCAATTATTAACAGTGGGAATGTATTTTGTATTTCCGGCGAAAGTTTTAGTAAAATAACTATCAACTATCGTGTCACTCTGCACAATAATTAACAACTAAATAGTAATATGACGTAATTAATGGTTTATCTGTAACGAGGTATTATAATATCAATAATTTCATCACATTTAAAGTTCACTTACATTACTATAATAATCAAATGACAACATCGACCGATGATGATGACGAAGTAGTTAGCAAAACAGTTAAAGGAGACTAGACTTGTGGAACACGAAGATATTTTTGATTAGTATAGCTAATGACATGGATAATATATATGGTAATGACTAGGATCTAATATTATTCTATTCTAGTTGATACTATCTACCATTTATGTCACATTTACTCCATCTTTATTGCACGGTACAATTGAATTTTCAATTTCAACTTTGGAACCTCCATTTCTATGATAATGGGATTGGAGTGGAAACGTCATTCTGAAAAAAAAACATTGACAACATCGATTTACTTTCTTTTTATTATATGACATGACGAGATGTACTGGAAAAGCGAATCAGTTGATTTTTTTATATATCACAAAACGTGCAACATGACGATAAACATAACGATTCAACAAGCCCATGAGAAGAGGACTGGGGTAAGTTGAGAATATGCGATTTCCTTATTGCTGAAAATGAAATCTGAAGCTGTGTAGTCGGGATTCTAGTAGTAGCCAGCAAAAGACAGAACCCAATCGATACTTTCACTTTAGTCAGTTGACTTCTACATTTATTTTTTTTACTTGTCACACCAAGCAAAATTTTCACAAGTTGCGTTACAAATCCCTAAAAATTTTAAAACTGGCTACGAACGAACGAGAGAATATATTTTTTTTTTTGCACATTACAAGTTTCCATTAATAACGTTCCATTTTGTATTGCCAACAGACTCCTTTTTTGCAGTTCCGTTTCCAATTTTATAAATCAATTCAGAAGAATAACACGTTAATTTCTTAAGTTTTAATTATTGCAGTGTTCACTTTCCATGAATTATGATATCAAATCAAACTCGACTTTAAAAATGAAATACAACCAGAATTACTCGAGAAAATTTCTTTTATTTTTTACCTTCGTCGAGACCATGTCGGCAGCACATTGTTCACTCTCGATGATAAAATGGACAATAATTTCAACTCTCAAATCTACTTATTTAAAGTCAACCTCTAAAAACACAACTACACATAAGACATGTTTAGCGTTACAAACTGAGTATGTGTAAGTATAAATGAGACATGACATAATATTAGTATGTATGTTATTATTCTACCAATTAAGTTATTACAATAATTACAGTAATAATAAACATTAGTACATTCCGTTGATGTTTTTATTATAAAACTGCATCTTAACCACTTTTTACGTATTTAATGACTAAACTTTTTTTTAAATAGAAGCACAGAGAATATTGCTCACGGTTATACATTGTTCAGACAGTAGTACAGTTGTATTTTATTTTTTTTATTGAAGAAAGTTTTTGTGCATTTTTCAGTTTTTTTATGTAACATTTTTTTATACCACAGAAAAATAGTTTACACTTCCAAGATACAGTTGTATTACGTTTATTTTTTGAAATAGATAATACATCATATATTATCGACAGATATTATTAGGGTATATTTATCTTATATATTTAGATAGGGTAACGTTAAAGAGAGTATAACACTAATATCACTACACCTGTTACGAATATAAAACGGTATTCACTTTTATGAATATGCTTCACAATATTGCATGTAGAATTTACTTAGGATTTAAGTTATGGGAAAGATTTGACATGATTTTTGACGCACAAAATCAATAATTCTCGTATCGTAATAAAAATTGTATCGGAAAGTGATATTTTTTTCCTTCAGAGTACGGGGAGGGAATGTGGGAGATGCAGGGATAATTTTATATGATTATTTTTTCAAGTTATTTTTTTTTTGCTTTATGAGATGTGGTTTGGTTTCAGTTGTTTCTTTGTTAATTTAAGTATTGCTTTTCGTTTTTTTGGTTTTTTGAAGAGAAAGTGCACAGGTATATTTATGCACATTTGACTTTGTTGTATGTAGTATATTTTAAGTGTGTTGATGAGATTTTTTCGACTAGAGAGATTATATACCCGGAGTCATTTTGTTGCTTGGTCTTATTCACTGGACAGAATATGACCATATACACTACAGACTAGGAATTACACCTAACTAACTATGTAACTACACACCTATATCAAGATAATTGTTAATTAATTTTAAGATTATGACCGGCTATACATTGAAGAGAATTCTAACCCTTGTTATAGGACATTACGGTACATCCATATTACGCAACCCTTTACAAAAACTACATAACATCCAAGTAAATATGTAACACCAAATATTTTGCATTATTTTCGGATCAGCGCACACCAAATAACGTTTTTTTTAACTTCTAGTTCAATAACGCTGATGAAGATGGTAATCTGCTAGATAATGCTATATGACTTTGTTTTACGTGGAGAAAAGTTACCCCTATGAACATTTATGAAGTATCCCACAATCGCCTACTTACAATTACTGTTAATCTATACCTATTGATACTTTAATTCTAATTAGTTTTTCAACGCAACATTTTAATTAGCCAGTTTAGGTCGGAGTTCCATAATCATCATCATCATCTCATTCATGATAAAAATATTATAGTGAAACTTCCCTTTCTCCCCCATCCAGGAAATAGTTTAGGTATGCACTTTTATACATGTAACATGTAAAGAGATATAATAAGGTACACCACAGTGAAATTTGAACACTCCACACAGTCCCCACGTTCAAAACACAGAAAAAGTCTTGTAAAGTGAAAATGAGTAAATATGCTTTTAGTAGTTAGTTAGCAAGTAAGTATCCTATAAATAGCCCATTCACCACAACACACCAACACAACATCATCTTCAACATCAAGGACAGAATCTCAACACCACCGCCGCCGCCACCACCAACCATGCCATGTCAATATCATAAAAAACTAATTTAATAATTTACAAAGATCCAATTCAAAGATATAAAATACGGAGACGACTAGCAAGTTACGTAAGTTCAACACTTATTGCCTAAGATATGAAAGGAGATCTCTGCTACAGTCACTAGTCACCTACCCCCACCACCACCACCACCAAAACCTACTCACTTGATTATAATTTGTTACGCTGAAAGTGAATTAAACATGTTTAATAGAAAACGCAACACTAAACACACACAGTTAAAACTTTTTTTTTTAGAAATAACCAAAATGGTAGCCAGCCAGTAAAGCTGCCACAACATTGATATTTTGAGCAGTTTTAAAGCAGTTTTCATTCGTTGTATATTACTTTTGTGGGTACGCTTTTCTTTTAAGTCTAATTCTATACAGTTTATTCTCCCTTCTTCAAATGTGCCTATGTTTCAAAGGTTTTAACTTTTCGAAAGTCACCACCAGCAGCATCCAGATACAAATATGTAGCAGAAAACGTAATCGTCTTACTTTCCCTGAAACTCGACCACCAATAAATTTTCTTCTATAAAGCAATGTGCTTTTGTATAAAATTAATCAAATTAATTAAAAGTGGGGAAGACTTTGTATTTTGCACAAGAGTGTGTATATAGCCATTAACGTGTAATTAATTCATGTAGAAAACTATCATCCAGCACAAGCCACCAAGCGTATAATATTTTACGATTTATGGAATGGCTGGGTAAACAATTTTGTTTCGTATAAATAGGTCCTCTAAACGACTAGAATTTTTTGAAAATAAATGCGTTGGTTCCGTTGAAAATTTTGCAAGGGTTTGTATGAACTGCCATAAAACATGTTCGTAGTTATCTACCTGCATAGTTTTCTTTTCAATTTCCCTGACCTGACCTGTATAATATCCCGTATATTTTATTTCCATCCCTGACTGCAAAACTTTCTGCAAGTTTTATGTGTCCTCGTGCGAAAATCCGTTAAATTTGATTTATAAAACCATCCGATATTTAAAAGTTGAGATTAGCTCCAATCAAAATCTTGCGAGTATTGCTGTCGAATTGTTTGTGCGAATTAGATATTTTAACGAATCCTTTTTGCTTTCATTTTTGAGATAATCAATGTCGAATTCTATTTTGTACATGAGATTTGAAGTTGATTGAGATCCTTGTTTTACTTGTTGAGTTTCATTGTTTTGAATATATTGCTTTTTTGCTTGGCTGACTGACACGATACTTTCTTAACATTATTATAATGAGTATTTAGAAAAGCAAATTATTTACTTATTATGTACTTATTATCAAAGCTTACAAGCATACCCGATTATTCAGAAAGAGTCTACCCGCTACAGTAAAGTCTTAACTAATTTTATTCTAAGAGTCTGTGCAAACTAGCCATTAGCAAATCTATTGGGGTATCTTGAATGATCCAAAGCAACATTATTATCTTGCCATGAAGTCTATCTGATTTTTTTTTTTCGAAAAATCAATTTCCCCTAACAATATAGTAAAAGAGAAAGTATCTTCCTATGTATAATCAACTGTGATGGAAAATATTTCCAAAATATTTGAAAGAAAGTACTAAATCTAAAGCAGTGTAAAATAGACGAGGATTTGAACAGAGATAGAGCAAACAATTTATCGCAGTTAACCAACTACTACTACAAGACATAATTAATCAACAGTACAATATAAATAGAGAGATTGGGAAAGATAGACAAATATACATACAATGATTGAGCATAGTGTCAGAGATAGGAATGTCCTATTCGGAGACCGGAGAGACAAACTTGAACATACACATACCTTGATTTATACTATAGTTTTTTTTTATTAGTTAGAAATGTACATTAGACCAGAATTATGGTTAGTATTTGTAGTGAAAGTTTAAGATTAGCAAGCAAAAGCAGCGTACTTTAATAAACTACTACTTGATAAGCGTTCAGTAACAATTAAAGCTAGAATTGATTAGCTAGTAAATAAATTCTTAAATCAATCTTTCTATAAGTGATTATTTGAGATTCAAATAGGATATGTGTAAAAACGCTCTTGAACGTATCACAATTAACCAGACTAGAGAATAGAATGTAGTAGCTTTTCGGTTGACTAGTGCAATTCAAAACTTAGTTGGTGCAACAGACTGAATGTAACTTACTGAAAAAAAATCAGCTAAAATATCGAAGATTTTTTCACTTAACATAAACCCACCTATGTACAATAATTATTATAATTTGCATACTGCCTTACATATATTTAAATGTGAAGTATTGAACTAGTTATCTACCTAAATGTAGGAATGTAACAATTTTCACCCGTCTAACCTAAAGGTAGTGCTAGCTAGTGCATATATTGTTTTTAATTTCCTAAATTATTTTAACAAGTAAGTATTTATCTATTGCCAAGCACATGTCAGTACCAAAGCATCTCAACTTTTTTTCGTTTGTAATTAATATGCACAGTGAAGAACCAACAACATGATAATCTGATGGTTTAAATCTTTGCAAAAGTTTTGATCAACAACGAGCTAAACCGGATTTTCAAACAAATTAGTGACGTTTTTGGATTCTAGCCAAGTTTCCGGTGTAGATTTTATAAATCATGTACAAATCCGTACTGGGAGAAGATACGAAACTAATTTGACTTCTCAAAGCCCATGGCTGATGGCATGGTTTATATGGCCATTTTATAGAAGACCCCACACAGATGGAATCGGATTGCAGGTACAAAATTAGGGTGGTCAATGTGAAATTACACAACATTTCTAATTTGAAATGAAATGGGGAAGCAAACCAGATTCAGCTTGTATTTGAAACAAAGGATCCCGATAACTTTCTCTCTTTATAACTGGATGAGCATCATCATCTAATATAAAATATCTATTAGCCAATTATTGCTACCATTGTGCTATTTCAATTTTTTTCTGTGGAATTCAATAAACTAGCTTCATTTCTGCCTCTGCCTGTACTGCTGTGTGCACACATCCAGTAAACAAGTTTGCACGGCTGAGTGACTATACGGAGCAGAAACTAACTTTAACTTTCTCCAACAACGGTAGTGACAGAGCTCTAGTCAACTTTTCCGAGGGAAATGAGTGAGCCAACTCGAGTGTAACAAGTTTTCTAGCTGGTTCACATACACACTACAGATTACTGCTTATACACATCCCATCGGTTGGATAAAAATTTGCTGGGTTGGTGTAAGTTTATAGGGAAATAAACAGAACTTCACGAAACGCTGCGTTTTCCCATTTAACCGAAACCAAAACTAGCTGAACTGAACTCTCTCTCACTTTCACACACCAGGATAAATTACAAAACTTATGGAAATAGATAAGTACATAAATATAAAAACAAACAGGGGGAAAACTTTTCCCGAGATCATAATACGTATCATGTATATAGAGGAGGTGGAGGAGGAGAGGTAGGTAACTGATTAAATGTGTAAATCCCTATATATATTTATTTACATATCAACCCCCGGTTTTTTTACATGTATAACGTATAAAAGTTTTGTAAGCTTGTATACGGAACAACACCGACCTCTAAGACTAGTTATTATTATAGTTTCACTGTCTACAAGTCTAAAATTTTCGCTTTGAAAAAGGAAAGAGTGATTTATTGCTTGAGAGATCAGCCACAACTTTTCTCCTCTTCTCACCGTCCTCCTTGTCATCATCATCATCAACAACAACATTCTCTTGGTCGCTTCCTCTAAAAATCTCTTTAGATAAACCGAATCGCAGAGAGCTTGGTGGAAACCTACCTATTCCGTTTTTAAGAACAACTATAGCCATCAACTTTTTGGATTCCAAGGATGTAGGTAGAGGTGGAGAATTATTTTTTTCATGCAGTAGTGCGTGCACACCTAACGACAGATATGTATGTACAGCTTTTCTCATCATCATCATCATCCAATCCAAGTATTACTCCTTTACTAGTCTCGAGGAGACTCATTCAAAGACAAGGGAAATGCGTGGTGGTGGTATCGGAGTGAGTAAAATACAAATTTAATGGATTTCACTTTCACCATCCTCCTCCAACTTTCACGTCACGACACGCTCATTCCCATTCTGGAGAAAATCAACGAGGTATCGTATAAGTATGTATGTTTGGTTCTTCCTCATTTGCACTCCATGAAAGGGAGCATGGACTTAAGGGAGCTTTTGAATTTCTTGATTTGACACCATGAATCCCACTCCACAAGGAATACATTTTTGCAAGCGGAAGAGATTCTGGGTAGAGGTACTTGTCACAAGCATGGAATTCATTATTTATTGAATTGAATCCTCATAATAATTATGCACTTGAGTAATTTCTCGACCTTGTTAATATCAAAAGATAAGAGGGACGAGAGAGAGTGGTCGAGTAGACAGTTCAAGTATCCTTGAGGAAAGTCAAGTAAAGTAGGTAGCTACCTACTCAGGGAGGGAATTTTGGTTTTGATGCCGGTCGTTCTCGGTTGTTCAGATAAATTCTATGAGAGTGTCGCGTCCAAAGTTCAGTAATAACAATTTCCTGTGCATCTCTTCTTCTTCCCCAAAACAAACTAATTATGGTATTAACAACTTCTCAAGTACTTTCATATTTATTCATAAACATTAGCACGGAAGAAAGAGTCATCGTCATGGATGGAGTCTACTATGCAATGTCGACATTACATCCCATTCCCGCTGACGGCGGTGAAAGTGGAAAAAAGAAAGTTGGAAGGAGCTTTGACTTGGCTTTGGCTTTCTGGTAGTAGAATGGGATTAAAAACCGTCCCCGTATACATTATTTGTAGGATGTGACCACAGATTTATTTCACTGATTTCTTGCCTCTTTCTCCTCCTCCTCCCGCCATCCGCAGAAAACTCCGACGGGCGGAGGGAGAGAGAGAAAAAAATCCTAAGCTCCTTTTATTTACTTTAGTGATTCCAACGAGGGACTTTTAATTGAGAGGTGGTCGCTTAGAGGAAAGAAAATAAATATCTTTAAAGTCAAATTCTAAGGCTGCATTAATCACAAAGGGAAACCCCTCTGTCTATATACCTTATGCAACTTCTACTTTTCCACCAGACTAGCAGACCTTGTGGGGTTGGGTTAGGTAATAGCTACATTCCGTAGCGGTTGGGCGTACTGCGTCTCTAGCAAATTATGGATGCTCTGCTTTCTCTCTAGTCATTCCTAAAAATGGGGAAGGCGTTTTTCTTCATATAAGCTGGTATATGTTTAAGAGAGATCTCTATATGTATGTGCTCATCATCAGGAGTGAAAGTTGATTCTGCAATCTGTACACATACTCCAGTAACCCTCCCGCCTTTTCATCTTTTATTTGTTGTATAAGGACTCGCTCCAAGATATGAGTTGTTATATGGACTTGGACTATAAACTGGGGGGGTAAACGAAGTGCTAGTCACCGGTGGTCTGATATCCCTTCAGTACGCGTTTATGACAATTGTCGTTGTTTAAAAAGTTCCATCTCGCTGGGCTCCGCAGTCTTCCATACATACTAATAGCAGATATTAGGATAACCTTCCAGACATAGCATAGCAGCTCCTATTTGAGCAAACATCCCAGTCCACGTAGGAGAGAACCATCATTACCGAGACTTAAACTTGAGTGAATGAGCAGATGAAAGTAAAATTGGTAAGCTACCAGCATACAT
>JAQGAI010002083.1:0-13051 GCA_034696905.1 Lepidocyrtus violaceus
ATAAGAGGATCATCCTTAAAGGTACTTACTTAGATGTATGGATGGGTACACTATAGCTCCTCTATACCTATGGCTATGTTGGTCTGCCTCTGGTAAACGGAGTTATTGTGATTGTCATCGGAAAACTCACAGTCCCGCGGTTTCAACCGAGCTATTTCACTAGCGTGGTTTCATGTTGTTGATGGGATGGTGGCAGTGATTTTGCTGGGGGTAAAATGGATCATGTTTCGTAGAAAAAAACCTGCCCAACTGGGTCTTTGGGTACTTTTTTTCATAAGCATATAGCTAGTGAGGGCCATATATCCAGTGACTTGTCCTTGGATTTTGGTTTAGCTTGTGATAATAATTCTATTATCTACGACAGTAAAAATGCGGTATGCGGAAGACGGGGGTGGGGTAATAAAATGATCAAAGAGCTATCTAAAACGCATATAAACTATAGGGGGAGATAAAAAAGGAACTGCTTATGTATATTTCCCATTACATAATGTTGTAGATAAGCCTCCGCTTTAAAGTAATAAGCAACATGGGATGCGGATCACAGCAGGAGGATGTAGTAAATAGCGAGATTTTGGCAGAAAATAAAGCGGAACGCAACACCGACTTATTGTACCCATCATCCATCCATACATACTAGATAATATGCATATCTCAATGACATTGTGGATCTTTTTTTTGAAACATGTGGTGATTCCGAATCCACTTCCGAGAATTCGTATAGCAGAACCAGGAAAAAGAATCATGCCATACCACATGGCAGTGGAGAGAGTTCCGGAGAAAAATGGTAATATAGATGGGTGAAAGCTGGACATACATATCTATATAGATATCTATATAAAAGTTTTTTTGTCGCTTGAGATAACATGATGTTCTTCATGAGGACGGTGACGATGCTGCTAGCTTTCACCTACCAGCAGTAAAGGGGTCTACCCAAAACCAATTTGATTGCCGCGATATCTCATAGAGCAAAAATTGGGAATGCTGGGAAATCTGAAATGGAACTAGGTCTATGTAGACTTATCCGGAATGCTGGTGTTGATAGCGATTATGCTAGCGCTGAAGGAGTCCATCTAAGGAGATGAAGACAGCAGGGGAAAGTGAATGTTATTCGGTATATAGCATTATACGCTGGCCATTCAGGTTTCCAATGCTGAGGCTGTTGTCTCTGCTATTGGATAGAAGAAATGGGCAAACTTAGTTGGTTGGACTCCCACAAGAGATTCCTTCATGCTCATTTTCTCAAACTTAGGCTTGTCGACAGACGAGAGCAAAGAGAAAGCGAAATATTCAGCAGCAGACTCGATCCCAGAAAGAACAAGAGATGAAAACCCTTTCACTGCAAGACTGGTTCTGAACTCACTTCAATAGGATGGAATTGTAATAAGTAAAAATTAAATACAAGTTTCAAATAAAATAAGTTATTTAGTGATTGAATAGAAAATTGATTATTTCCAATAACAAAACATTCCCCTTAAAAAAGTGAACACGTCTGTCCAAATTATAACAGATAAGTAACCATTTTTCTTTCTTTTCCACATCGGGCATTTGACGAGAGAATTTGCCTGCTAGACTTGCATAAATTTGAGCTAAATGTCAGATTTTTATATAAATGTATAAAGTTTTTTCTCACTGACGGAGATACGACTGGTTACCGTCAATGTTCATTTTCAAGTGATTTAAACTCGGTTACCTATGATGTTATTTCCCAGGTTATACTCGTACTCGTGCATAGCCATACATTTTTACTATCTGCCTTTCTCCTTATAATGAAATGATGTAAAGTTTATGCTGTTGCTTCAGTTGTGCGGTCCCGTCTCACCATGTCCATTGGCTAGCTTCCACTGGGGGAAATCTAATAATGCAGAATTCATGTCCATGCCGGTTTGGCTCCCACGATGTAACTTTCCCTTCTCTTACCGGGAACTTACACCAACATATTTCTCCACTCTTCCTTGCATATCACATCAACCTACAAAAGGTGTCATTATACCATAGAGCAATTCCATATTACAGGAAGGAAGAACTTTTTTCTACATGACTACCGCAACCAGCCTTCTAGAGAACTCACTCATT
Source organism: Lepidocyrtus violaceus (assembly GCA_034696905.1). Classification (NCBI taxonomy): domain Eukaryota; kingdom Metazoa; phylum Arthropoda; class Collembola; order Entomobryomorpha; family Entomobryidae; genus Lepidocyrtus; species Lepidocyrtus violaceus. The sequence continues at coordinate 2,074 of JAQGAI010002083.1, forward strand.
TCCTAGCAGACAGACAACCCCAAAACTTAAGAATCTACGCAGAGTCTAAATGACTTTGCCACTCTGTGGCTTTTGCTGGCGTGGGCTTGACTAACTTTGGCTTCGTGTAAATGTGTGTAAAACAGGGAGAAAGTTATGCAGCAACACGGAATGGCTTATGTCTTGTAATCATCACCCTGAATAATAACAGTAATGAATAATGATGACGATAAGCATGCCTACTACTGTTGTGTTATGATATGATGCTTTATTTTTTTTCTGCTGTAGTGATCAAGAATATCAATATTTCGCTATCATTATCCTCTCGAAAAGTATGACAATGACAAGACGATATGATGATAATAATGATGTTGTTGGCGCTGGGAGGGCAATGCCATCTGCATAAGAAAAGCATTTGATGCTACAGAGCTGATTTGATTATGAGCATCAAAGTGGAGAAAGTCTCTGTTCTCTGTCTTGAGGGAAGGCGGTTTGGCTCCCAAAATTCTTTTTGCGACTTGAAAGGAATTTTGCTTGTCTTTTTAGTACAAGCCGAGAAGCCTTTCCCTTTTGCTATGCTGATAATAACGATGAGGGTAGAGATGAGCATCATACAGTTATGATAAGCAATGTTATGATGATAACTACATTTTTCTACGGCATTCTAGTCCAATTTTATGGACAGCTTCTCTGGAGAAGCGGAGAGAAAAAAATATCTTTGGTTGGTCAGGGGAGGGCTTAAGAATAAGTAATGGGAACGTGGCAATGTCTTGCGGCTACTAACTGCGTATTCATCTGTTTGCTTCCTTGAGTCACTCATTCCCTTGCGCTTTCTCTTCTGCTCCATTTCACCCGTAATCCGTATTCTCTAATCGCGTTATGTATTCGGTCCCTCATAAAACTGCCATGGACGGAGCTTCCCAATTCCCTTTGAGGGATGTAGTGGAAAGGTAGAGGATGAGAGGGCGGAGACTTATAACGATCATATTCGGGAAGATAATAAAAGGAGCAACAATTTGGAAGAAAGACAAACCGAGGGAAATCATCTGAAAGAAATTGAATTTTGACTGGAGAAAATCTGATTTCTTTGTGGTCACGAGCGGACTATCGCTTTTGGAAACAGACGAATGAACATAATCATACCTTTGTGCAAGTTTAGGTAAGAAAAATACGGGATCTACGGGTACGGACATGTGGAGTTTGCAATAATATGAAAGTTGTTTGATTGCAGCCATTCGTCGCTTTTTTATAGTAATCGTGATGCTTAAAACCGGCAATCGTAATCAAATTCAGCGTATGAGACTTGTAAAAATTTAAAAGAAGTTCATTTAAGTTGAATTGAATTACTATCATCATCATCCATATTATGAAAACGTTTGCCATCTTAAAATTTGAAAGTATGTCTGATAACAACCATAATAATCGTTTTTTAAATGCGAGTCAACTACTTGTTTAAAAGTTTAACCATGAGCCATTAGTTTCAGTCGGAACGATTTCCAAAATTGTATAAGCTGTTCCATTCCAAATGACCAAAAATTATGGTAAAAAGTATTTGAAACTCAAAAAAAACATTCCTATGTATTCATGATTTCTGACAAAACATATTCGTACTGAATGTAATGTTTGAAATTGGATTATCCCTTCCCATTTGGCTAGCAGTAAATTATGAAAATTTACCCATAGCTTTGGCTTTAGCATCATCGTTCTGGTCTGCTTGGCTACTTTCCCTAGCCTAACCTCCCTCTCTATACCACAAATATGACTATGTACTATCTACCACATTACCATACACTCCCTCCACTCTCCACCTCCTCTGTGAACAACTTATTATACAACACCAATAAACAATGAGTTGCGAAACAAATAACCCGACGCTTTCACCAGGGCCTGCACAATATCAATATGTTTTTTATCGATATCTAGGGCAATAACAACATAACAAAAGGCACAATAGAAAGTCATGTCTTCGGAGGCTAGAACTATTGATCTTTTTCTTTGTTCCACTCAACGAGAAACATTTTTTTGATCAAAACACAAAAAAAAATACAGAGCTCATGTTGGTAATCCAGTTTGCGAAAAACCATAACACCACCACCCGGTCTGTCATTGAGGCATATGGCAAAAAAAGCACATGTACACACGGTCATGAGGTTGAGTAGAGAGAATCGCCAGTTGTGGCTGTAAATCACATTATCAATCATCTTCCTTACTACATCACATCCCGTCGGTCAGCATTATATTTTGTCATCATTATTATTGCATTACGTGTCGTATGGCTCAGTTTTTTTATGCTGTTCTGTAAGTAAAGTACCTTCCATAGAGGTATTACTTACATTACATTATAATAATTCCACCACAAGGATTGGAAATATTTTTCTTTTCCTTAGTGTATAATATAGGCTGGGATGGCTATCGTCAATGGTGGCGGTGGTGAAAATGAGCGCTGATAATTTCGTTCACTCACATATGCTTTCCTTCTTGTTTTACTGGAAAAGCGAGTGAAAAAAACAAAGTCTAGTCTCCTGATCATAATCCTTCAGGGAATTTTTTTTTGGTTTGTTGGATTGTGGAATCAACTTACAAAACTTTTCTGTTGGATGATAGCCGAAAAAGCCATAGTTTATGTATGACTTTCTCCCTCCAGATCTGAATCTGAATACGCTGTGAAGTCAAAGTCTCCAAAAAAACACGAGCAAAAATCTTGTTTGCCCTTGCGTTGTTGTGTAGAAGGAAAAACAAGCTTGGGCTATTGCACAATTTACGATTTACGATTCTACATTTAGTCGCTCTTCTTTATGGATTCAGCTGCAGCTGCATTTATTTTATTTTACAACTTTTTCCACATAAGCCACCCTGTTATTTGGTTTAAGCTATGTTGGATGCTGAACTAACTAAGCAGGGTTATTGGATAGGCCGCGCTTTATTTTCCTTTCACCATCTTTTAAAAGATCTACCATTAATTCCCAGTGTAATTCTCTTTCCTCTCATCAAACAAGAGAAACTAGAGAGAGGGAGAAAGAAATATATTGGTAGGTGACTGCGGGAAATAGGAAAGCAAGATTGGATAGAATGGAATAGGATGAAGACGAGAGGGCTAACTTCGTTTTTATTACGTATGAATAAAGTTTGTTGTTATTACTCTGGCTTGACTTCTCCTCAAATTCACTTGGCCACTTTGACTTCCATAATCAGGTCGTATTTATTTATTTGAGATTACGGATTTTACCAGATGCTCGGTAAATTTAGTATGCGTCAAAAACTTTGATTCCACGGGAATTTTGTTGTCGATGCGAGTATGTTTTTATATCTGCAATTCCGCAATTGTGTCGTGATTTTGTGGAAGGACATACTCCTTTGATACATTGAAAAAGAGCCTTTTTTAAGTCATGGCAAATAAAATTAACCACAGTCCCATTTGTTATCCATTCTCCGCAATGTTTTTAGTATTCATTTTTAATAGCAGCTTTTTGCATAATGTAAGAAAATCTCTGAAATGATAGATGTTACTATGTTAGTATGTACTTGACTTAAGCCGTGGCTATAGGCCACAAAAAAGGGGGACTGATGATGGTCAGAATGTTGAACCATGGACCATGTTTGAGTCTGAATAAATGAATAATTAATCCCAGTTGTACTACATAGCATGATTAATTCAGCAATGAAAAAAGTATGCCTTGCGGGAATAAAGTATAGATAAGTGGAACTACTTTTTACAGTGAATTAGTCCCTCCTGAAAAAGTTTTTTATTTGACTGCTCAACTTCTAGTAATAGTATGTATCTAGGTATGTTGGCTCAATTTTACTTGAGTGAGAGCTAAAGCAACATGTATGTACAGTTATGGATCAATTGACATTTTCGTTTGCATAAAATTGTTGGAATTTTTTTTCCTGGTAATCCTGCTACTTCGACTTGGTATTTAAAGCATCGTACTTATAGATTCTGTCCAGTGAGCAAAATCGTCTTACAAATTTCATTGTTGAATGTTCCGTACAGTTGTTTTTTATAGAAATGCGTGGGTGGATGGCTGATGGCTTTTCTCATGTGGTCGGATTTTTTTTGTTAGTATCGAAAATCAAAATCAAGAAAACCTGCTATGCAGCACTATAATTTTCGGGAGGGTTGTAGTTAAAAAACATGTAATTTGCATGTCTGGTTCTGTCTGGCCTCCACATAAGGTGTGGGAGCGTACAGCAGTCGTAAAGGGGAGCAGTTTGATGCAATTTACTATCAACAATCTAGCAATCGAATGGAATTACATGCTTAACCCTACCCATATACGTTGTAGCTAGGTATTTTATACACGAATATATGTATTGGTATATTCTATGAAAAAGTTAAGCTTTTTTTCAAAACAAGCTCAATTTTTTTCCTGCAGCTTAATGTAATGATGCAATAAGGAAAGTCAAGTTACGTTAAATAGTCACGCATCTCCTTACTACTGGAGACCATTGCATAAAGCTAAATTCTATTACTCATGCATAGAAAAGTAAATTAATAGACCTGTGCGGGACACCCCATGACTTCTTCCTTACATTGGTATTATGAAAGGAATGCAATGCAAAATGTACTACGTCTTAAAAATTTGAAATTCGTCGAATTAGCTACCAGTTTTAAATACACCTGCCTAAAAGACTGATTATCACTGTATGCACTGCAGATAAGCACTAGCTCAACAAATACGTTGGAATACATAATACCTTCTTCATACATTAACTTGGATGTGAAAATATATTACCCAACATTTTCACTCCTAACGAGGGAGGTTGTCCGCTATTTATCATACATTGCATGCGCTTCACTCATTTAAGAAGAAAGTTCAGCGGTAACCCATATCGTATCATATAGCACCTATCAACCGTAATATAACAAACCCACGCCAGTTTGAATAAATAGGCTGACTTTTTACCGCTCAGCTTTTTATTAGGTAAGCGTCAGTATTCTTCTCCTCAACATACGAAACATTTCAAGTTGAGCAACATTTCCAGGAATTTTTTTTTGATTGCCCCTTTCACTCCAAAAGCTTTGAGTGATTTACTCTCCTTTTGTGCTCCTGCGGTTGTTGCTTACCGTCTCAAAGTCTCAGAACAATAATTTTATATGTGGACATGCTACATAGAAAAAAGCAACAACAACAAAATCTCGGAGAATATAAAAGTTTTTCTCTCCTTTGCATATGGATTTGGGTACGTATCACTCCTCCAGTTTTGTCCTTTTGCTCCTGGGCAAAAAAGAACTTCAACATAGCTATACCTACGTTTAACTCTAGTTAAGGTATGTAGATATTTCTACTAAACCCGAGAGCCACTTTATACAACATAATATCCAGATGTAATCAGTTTTATATAAGTAATACCCTTTTATTATCATTGTTATTATTATGCAAATCAAGGGAATGAGACTTGCTCCGCCACACAGCGCAAGATTAAGTTTGACCTGTTTCTACAACCAAACAACATGATAAAAAAAACGTCGTGGGAGCAGAAGAAAGTTCAGGAAAAGAAAGTCCAACAGCGAATCAGAATCAGCCTTGTTCATACACTCAACTAGTTATGCATGGTATTGTTGTACTTTGTACTTGCAAAATTTTTGGAATATAAACTGAACACTCCACGATATTTACATTTACAATGCATAATCCTTACTTGGAAAGTGATTATATTTTTTAAACAAGAGATCAAAAATTGCCGTACACAAAGTACAAGTAAAAGTTCGTGTTTATGTAAATTCAGTTTTATCCTCTGTCCACAATCAGCACAGTCCATAGTTGCTTTCTCAATCCTCCCCTTATGGACTCTTATTCATCCAGCCAATGGAAATCAGCGGAGAGAAAAAAACTTCTGAAAATTTTACAGCAAACAGCAACAATACAAGCTACAATCACAGCCCAAATTCTTATTTTCTTTTAAGCAAGCATATAAAATTATTTTTTATTGTTGCATGCGCTCCAAATACATACATTAAGTCCACATGGCTAAACACACAGCACAGTAGTACGTATAAACGAATATAGTGCATTTTCCCTTTCGCCTCCACAACTTACAACAATTCCTCCCTCTCCTTTACAACTAAAAAATAGGAGGAAAGAGGAGGAGAACCGACAGCAGTAAAAATTTCTTTGTGGAACTTGCCGTCTTCCTGACTCGCCAGAGTCAAGTCTGCATTCCTATTTCCCATAATATTACATTTGAAGAATGCCACGGGAGAAGGAGAAAGCAACAGTAAGCAGTCGTAAGAAGAAGTTACCCAGCCAAGTAAGAGCAAGTACATAATATTCTACCTACCCACATATATCTATGTATCTAGAGTACATATCATGCATCAGCAAGCACATTTTTTTTAAAATAGCAAGAGCACTTTCTCTTTTCTCTCTCTCAAGAGTTACTTAACTTCCTCCATCCATGTTATATCTTTTTTTTTGTAGTACATAAGGATAAATGTTAATATTATGTAGAGTGAGTAGCGAGGGAGAGTGTAAAAAATTTCGAAAAAAATTGTCCTGTCAGTGCATATATAAAATAGGTCTTGCTGGGCAATCTCGGCCCTTCCTACAAGAGATTGTTGTACTATAGATGTGTCAAGCAAAACAAAAGACAAAATAATGTTTCTGCATGGTTGCAATGCACAGGATGAGCCTGTTTTTTTGTTGTTGCTCATTCCATTTTCTATTGCCACTTGGTAGAGAATTCGGAACATTTCACAGTTTTTGCTTTGTTTTTTGATGCTCTTGATAATGGAATAAGTCAACATGGTGCATAGACAAATATGTGGAAATATTCGCTGAAGAAATGAGGATGGATATGATGGTGAAGATGATGATGATGATGACAGGCTTTACACAACTTTTAGTGTAACTTTAAAAAAATGAGAGAATGAAATTGGTAGTCATTTCTGTAGACCCTTTTGAGGCATATTTGGAGGCAAAGGGTTTGTTGGAGACTAGACAGTTTTTGAATGGACAGAGGACATGATATGAGTATGATCCTGCTACCAAGAGAAAGTCACTACATAAGAGTACGAGATAAGAAGGGAATGAATTCAACCAAAAATAAATGGAGAACTGGGGAGTGGGGAAAAGATAAGCAGAAGGGGAATGGAAATGGAGATACCATTTTATATACTTTATTTGTTTTGAATGCAGAGCAAGAGTGAAGTCTTTATCTTCGTTTTCTTTTTATTGTTGCATCATCATCAGCAGCAGCAGCAGCAACAACATCAACAAAAAATATTCTCAAATCCCGCTCCACTTCGTACGACTCACTACTGCAATGTCATTTGTAAGTCTTGTTCTCTGAGATAAAGAAAAAATATAAAATAATGTACTTTTTAAATTATTATTTACTGGAAAGCTTTTTTTGCATTAGAAATGCGCGAGTCTCTGGAGCTAGTTTAACTCGTTTCTGATTTTTTATGCGATTCGTGGATTGGAGTGGCCATGTTGGAGTCGGACATAGATACAGACTGTTTTACATTTTGCAAATGAATTTTTTGTTGAAGTGGATCCTCTAATGCGATGTTTTTTTTGTTTTCTCCGGAAGAGGATGAGCTTAGAGGAATAATTCATTTTTTGAGAATTTTATTGTTGTCGACTTATGTTTCAGCCTAATGGAATTTTTTAAACAATGCAGTGCAACATCTGTACATTGAAAATATGAATGCTAACCATTTTGTTAGCTTAAAATCAAAATCTATACCATAAAAACTTCATTAACTAAAGAGATTATTTTATTGCTGTCAATCCAAGTGCGGATTGGACTAAAAATGAAAATAGAGATTCAGTCCATTTGCTATCACAATACAATGAAGGAATCTGCTAAGAAATTAACTCTGAAACACGAACTAACATTTACCGGAATAGAAAATGCTTTCCTTCCTATTCCAACTTTTCCTTTGCATGGCAAGGCTAATTAGTTTATGTACAGGATGGGAAAAGTTTTTAATATGAGCAACTATAGCCATGACTAAACTATTTCCTTCATAATAATATCGCTCCTGTATATATATTTACATACAATGAACTAACTGGCTTTTCGCCATATTGCACAAGTTTTTTAATAGTAACAGGTTTTTCTTGGCTTTTTGGCTACCTGTTCCGTTTAGAGCCACGTCTACGGATGTTATTAATGCTACGACCTAGTTACAACTTCCAACACTTTTCCTTGGCTCGAGATTCCTCAGTCAAAAAATCAGAAAGTAAAAATATTTATCTTGTTAGGTAACGTTATGACAGGGAATTTGGAACATGGGAAGAGAAAAAGAAAGCTGTTTAGCGAAACAAGGTTGCAACGCAGAGACGGTTAAATTCACGTTTTAAAAATATTCCTTTGTTTTATGTACTTTTCATCCCGTGATAACGTTTCCTAATCTGGAATTCCAAGCCATATTTTCCTCCTCCCAATAATGAAAAGAGTTAATCTGGAGGGGAAGCAACGTTTTTGTTTTGAAATTTAGAATGCTAAAGGCATAACCCAGTAATTTGACTAGGGAGCAAAAATGACCCATCCTGTCTCTTCCGAAATTACATTTGTTTCGGAGTTGTCAAACTGATGGAATTCTAAGGGGAGAAAAAGAGGGCACACAATGTTTTGTGCTGGGTCATGCGAAAAAAAAGCAATTGAGCGGAGGGAGGATGTTTAAACGAAGCTTCTACAATACAAAAAAAGACGTTTTCATGGTCCATACATAAGTTGGAAAGAAAGGGAAAACGGAATGCAAACCTCATCACGTCGCATCTTACAATAGTGACTGGTGGCTCTGACCCTTCGTTCCACAGTAGCATCTGCTTTCTTTCCTAAATTCATACTTTTCCCCCGTTAAACTGACCAAATAATAGTCGCCTGCTGTTTAAAATGTTGATCGTTAACTGGCCCCGCTCATTTTCAAGAACGCGTCTCTTCACTTCACTTTCCTTTTATGTGCCAAACCCTGTCGCTTTCTTCCTTTCTTCAGATTCGGGAGAAAGAAAAATTAAGGATAGCGTGACAGGGAAAAGCCTCTTGTAGCTCTTTATTAGAGCAAGTTGCTCTGCATTGCATCAAGTGGCGGAGAAAGTGGATAGCTCCTTTTGGAGATCATTCATGAGTAGGGTGCGTACGGACTTGCAAAAAAAAATGTTCCATTTCAATTGCTTGCGATTTCACCCTTTAAGAACTAATAAAGCTAAAGCATTTATCTATTTCCCCAGCTCGGTATACTTTATACAAAGAAAGTTGACAGAAAAAGTATCTTCCCTGCTTGAATGTAACTTTTCCTACATAGTACTCTCTTTGCAAACATCTAATTACTTGAAACGTGGGTAGAAGTGCCTATATGCTTGTTCAATAAACTTGTGTTCGTATTTATGTCTTTCTGGGAACTGTTTGAGAAGGGAAGTAATCAAAATCACAAACACACACAGTGGAAATGATGGCTTGATGATGTTGCTCTTTTCTCTCTATCAATCAGTTTCCTTTAAGTATATTCTGAAGGAAAAATTAAATAACAAAGAATTTCTTTTTTGTCGCAATTCAATCTTTTCTTTCATTTCGTTTTTTCTTTAGGAAAAATATGTTATTCGTCCTTCTTTCTGTCATCATTCATTACAGGCTATTCTATTCCGATTGTAGAACATGCGGTTACGGTCCACTGCTTTTATGCTGGAAAGTAGAGTGGAACTTGTTAGAAGACTTCATTTCTCAATTCGTTCTATTCGATTGCTACCCCTCCTTCTTCAACAATCCATCCCCGTCCCTCCATTAAAATCGACTATGCATACAAAAGCATGCGTCTTCATTTTCTCCTCTATCATTTCCCTGGAATCAGAAAACATCTACATATGTAAGCCAATTGCTTTCTCTTCTTCTTCTTCCTCCAAGTAATGAAAAAAAACTCCAATTTTGTATCTTATTTTTTTGTTTCTCATTTATTTCTGAGAAATAAAAAAGATCATTGTTCAGTTGAGCGGCATCAGCCAAGCAATAAAAGTTTTTTCTTCTTCTTTCTTTTAAAACAAGATGCTCACCATATTGCACACTGTCGGGAAGGAAAAATAGCTATCCCCGCTACTTGTTTTTCTTCCTCTGCCACTGCTGCAGAATTTAATGGAGAAGTTGAAGTCACAAGTCGCATACAAGAAGGGAAGGATACATGTAATTGAGTATTTTTTTTTCGTCATCCTCATCACATCATACTTTCCCCTCCTCCTTCTTCTTCAGTTTTTGTTCACCCCCATTTCCAATGCAATCCAAGGTTCGGAAATTATATGTGAAAGCTACATAAGACAGAGAGAGAGAGAGGAAAAAAGGAACGAACCGGAATGAAATGACTTATTGCTTCACAAGTCATATATTTTGTCTTCACTGTCTCCTCCATCCTTTAATGCAGTACATGGGAGATACAAACTGTATACAAGTTGCTCTCTTTCTGTCCCTGGGAGAAAATGAGGATGATGATGACATTTTCTTATTTCTTTTAAGGAAAAAAATATCTCCCTCCATCTCTATGTTAGACATTATCTTCTGAGCAGGGAGCATGAGACAAGGGAAAGAGCGCATCGCTGTCTAAAAAGCTAACAAAATATACATATTTGCCTCAGACTTGAAGAAGACGAGATACAATGTAATATGAGTACAATACTGCTACTATTTGGTGAAAGTAAATTGCTGAAGGAGCTAGAAAACGAAGAAAAGAGTGAGTGAAAGCAAAGCCAAAGTCATTGCATCATCGTGATGGTGATCATTAAGCCCCCAAAATAGTTGCCATTTTAACGATTTTTTGTTGCTGTTTTCGAAATTTTTAGTTGCTTTAGTTGCTTTTTCCAATCTTGCACTTATTTAGTGTCTAATTTCATATAGAAGACATTGTCAGAGGGCAAAATGAAATGATGTAATAATTTTAAAAAACATTGTTAATTAATTTGTGTTAAAATTGTTCTCTAACAAGGTATGTATTTTACCTTGGTCCTGAGTTGAGCAGTGTGACTAACCCTATCTTGTTCAGTTTTCAATTCTGAACAAGCTACAT
>JAQGAI010002084.1:0-13045 GCA_034696905.1 Lepidocyrtus violaceus
AAGTCAAACTCAATCCAATGTTATGGAATGCGGTGCAACTTTAGTCGTTTCTCGTTTAAGTCGATTTTGTTTCCTCCTCCGAAAGCTTTGCATTTCCCTCCCAAATAAAATGTGTTTGCACTTGGGATTGATTGTTTGCTTGTGCTCGGGAAATATTCTTCCTTCAGAAATATTTTTATGTTGGGTGGTGGTGGTGGGGGTAGGTTGCTGATGGCAGGTAGAAATTAGTCCTTTTCTAATGGCACAGCAGCCAACACACAAAAAGAAATATCCAACTTTTGTTCTTTCTTGGTCTTGTTCTGAAGCAAAGAGCATTTGAATGCTTTTGGATTTCAGCATGGAGTCCCCCCTTACAAAGGAGGAACACACACGTTACACATTCTCCTTTCCCATTATTATTTGCCATCATCGTGTAGTCACGAAGCTACATACTTAATCACAGTCTTACATATTATATTAGGTAAGATAAGTTAAAAGTAAACTTTTGTTTTTTCGGGTATGTAAACAAGATGAAAAAGTTTTGTGGGAGCCACGCAGGACTTCCTTTCTCTTTTTTATACATACAATAAAAAAACAGATCTCCCTGACTCGGTCGATGAATAATTGAGCGGAGACAATTGTTCTTCGTAAAAAAAAGTTTATCAGAAATACATCTGTAAAAAAAAATACCAAAATGGAAGATTTTTTGTTTTAGCTTTTGTGAAACTGTTTTTTCATGCAGTTTTTGATATGCACGAGGAGAATCCACATTACATAATAAGTTAAGTAATAGGGAGCATGAAACTCGCAATTATCCGTTACGGTTCTGTTACAGAGACAATTAACTTAAAGGTGGGATGATGATGAGTTGAGCCCTTTCTTCCCAGAATAGCTATGCTTGGTTCTCTGTCTATGCAGCTTATTAAAAGAAATGGAATTTTTCTAAAACGAAATAAAAATGCATTTTTGTTCTTGTTCACTCATTAGTCCTTGTCACCAGTTTGGGGATTGAGGAGGAGAGAGATTTGACTTTTTGCAAAGTCAAAATCAAAGGATGTCTTTTTTCTTCTTTTTAAAATTGTCATGCAGAGTCGTAATCTTTAAAAAAAAGGAGAATTTTCTGCACAGAGGAATGGAATGGAATGAATTGAGGAAACTATAAGGTAGTAGAGTCCCCGACCGACTCCATTTAGTTTCGCTCGTTAAAAATTACTGGCTGAACTGAAGAAGAAGAAGAGATGCAAAAGACAAAAGAGAGGATTGAAAGAGGAAACCATGCGGGGAGAGTGCATTCCTCTCTCTTTTCAAAATAGCCTAATCCAATCCGATGACAGAACGAGGAAAGAAGAGAACATCATTTTGCTAAAAAAAAAAATATAAATGCTATTGCGTTGATGTTTGCTTTGCTTTTCAGCACATTTAGAAATAGGTGGATAAACATATAAAAAAAGGATTTTAATAGTTAGGATGATGATGATGATCATCATCATCATCATGGAGGAAACTGCTGCTGTTATGCAATGCAACTGACAGAAAATGGCCCCATGTTCAGTTCAGAACAGTAGTTCACTACTTTACAATAATTTCTCTCGTCCTAGTCCTCTGCGAAAAAAAAAATGTTTCTACAATGCAATGGCTCTATTGACAACTGTGCTGGTCCCATATTGTCCTTGCTCACTTACTCAGCTTCTGCAGTTTGCCGAATGAAACGGTTCTATTTACGACTGGGAAAGAGATGGGGAAGACCAGTAAAATAAAATCTGCAGATATAAGCCATTTAGCAGGGAAAACTGTTCACAACTTTTGTTCACAGCCAATATGATGAACGGCTATGTTTATATGGCCATTTAAAAAAAAAATCCATATAAAATGGCACAGACTCTCCTCTCCAAGCAGTATAAACTCAGCATGATCATAAGAGTTTGAATTGAAATGAATTAAGGCATACAAGAAAAAAATAATAACTCTCTGCTATAGATATTCGTATTGTATTATGTAAACCATTCCATGCAAAAGGCATGTAATTTTTATACTTGTTTTACAAATATTTCAGTAAACAAGCAAGGAAGGAAGGAGGAGGAGGGATTGTTTTTGCAGTAAAAATATATTCTTCTAGGTTCAGCCCAAAAAGCAAAGAAGAAGCAAACAATTTGCCTTAGCTTTAGCCAAAGCCAGTTTAAAGAGGAAGAAGAAGAGTATATTTTTTTGGGGAGAATTTTTTATTGCTCTCGCACAGCAGAGGAGAGAGGATAAAACGGCAGCAGATGCGCTAAAGTGCTTGGCGGTCCGTTGTAAAAAGTATATTGTTTATTTCACAGCCATTTATTTCGGGGAGAGTCGAGGCAAATGACAGTAATTGTGAATGGCATTTATAAGCAAACACATAAACATGAGCGTAGTTATATAAATAGGTATGTAGGAAAATGAAGACAAGGCTATTTCCGATTCCCACCCTGGCCGTCATCCGGGTAAATAAATATGATACGGTACAAAATTCAAAATAAAATGGATGATCAGATCAACACTCAATTACAGTCCTGATCATAAACGGGACGGCCTTTAAAGGAATCTGTCGGTTAGGTATTTAGCTTTAATCATAGCAGGTGTTCTTTCGGATACTCTCCAATTATCTAACTAATGTATTCAAGGTGAATTTCCATATTGTTTCTGTAATTTCAGCCGGAAGTAGTATGACTTTTTTTCTAATTGCAGGTGGAACTTGCATACGTAAGTATCAATTAAAATGCAGAACTAGACACTTTATAAGATAAAAAAACGCATCCTTCTTCCTCCTCCTCATCTTCCTCATAACGTATTATTTTCATAACACAACACTTTCCTACTAAAAACTAACCACAAAGAAAAGGTAGACAACTTAAAAAATGCAGAAAATTATTATTATCCAAATTATTTGTTTTGCAAAAACTGTTTCCCTCCTTCCTCCTGATTTCTTTTACAGCAAAACTGAAATTAAACGGAACAGAGCCAAAGAAGAAGGAGCGTATGACTGTGAATAAAGAGCCGGCTTCACTTCCCATTACATATTCTCCAACAACTTTCCCATGAAAAGGCGATGTAAGTAAGTAGATATACCTTACAGAATGCTCTTGCTCTCCACGGGAGTTGCCGGAGTCTTGTTATTATTTTGATTACAATGTTTTCCTTCCTACATCCTAAACACAAACAGCGAGGAATGTGTTTTTTTTCCTTCAAGGAAAAAGGGAAAGAAACGATAATGTAAAATGTGCAGTAGCAAACAGTAACAGTTAAAGGAATATTATATGTAGCTACCTATTATTATTTTATTTATTGCCCAGTAAGAATCTTGCTGCTCCCTGCTAACTTGCTAGTTAATAATAAATACATTTTACAAGAAATTACGTAACTTTTTTTTCAAGCAGTCACAGTTTCTCTTTCCTTCCTCTCTCGAGTGAGAGCAGTTTTCGAGCTTGTGGACCAACCAGACTCTTGGTCACCCAAAAAAATCCTCATCCTCAGCTACCATTTTTCTCTCTCCACATCCATTCATGATGATTCCTCCTTCCGTATTTATTTGAGAAGCCGGACCAAATCCCAGCCAAGCCATATTTACGCACATACTTTAAGAAGAAGAAGAAAAAAAAACTTTACTAAAAACCTTTAATGTTTGGATTTGGGCCTTTGATAGAAAAAGTAGGATATTTTCGGGAGAGTTATGATGTCACCGGATTGCCTTTAAAGGGTTAAAACTTTATCCATTTTTTCTGCTTCACTTTTTTTTTTTTACTAAAGACCCAAAAAATTCTAATCCAGTTTCTTTCTTACATTAGATAGCAAACATGGGAGGAAAAAGTAGCAAGTTAAGTTGGTTTAGTTTAGTTTGAAAATGAAATTGTAACAGAAAAGGACACAAGTTATTTATATGAAAGCATAAAATGGTACAAAGTCCTTTTTACGTAACTTCCTTTTGTGTTTTAAAGTGCGTTACTTATTTCTCTTTATTCATTGTTTAACCCGCATCCACTCCGCCCTAACCAACCCACCCAAGCCATACGACAACTCCTTCCTTGCTGCTAAAAAAGAGTAAAATGGACTATGAACTTCCCACTAAATAATAATCTCTCGACAGGACAGGGAGAAAACTTTCTCCCTTCCTAAAATTTTCCTTTTAAATTCCTTCCTCCTTCTTCAAAACTTTCTTCTTCGTACTTTCCACTTCTGATCTTCCCGCCCAGATAAGCAAATACAATACAAATTTTGGAGCAAAAAAGGACAATATTATAACATGGAGAAAGCAACTGTATTTAGTTAGTCATTCCATTTCATTCCAAAAAGTTTTAAATTGGGATGGGAGTGAGTGCTAAAACATAACTGGGGTGGGAGGTTGGTCCACCCATTTAATTAAAATTGAGGAAAAGGAGTTTTCTCTCAAAAACATTCATATTCATATTCATGCAGAAACGGAGAAGAAGGCAACTTGTCACAATGCCTTTTCCTCCCTCCCTCCATCCTCCCCCTCCCGCAAAGAAAATAAAAATAACCTTCATAGTTTACAATCTTAAATCCTTCACACATTCTAAGCATATTGTGTTTACCACACAGAACAACAGAACAACCCCAGAAGAATGAGAAACTAAAAACGATAATTTTATTCAGCTGACACACTCGGCCAAGTGCATATTATTTAAATTGCGACTACTGTGGCAGCTTATGCAAAAAGGTAGTAAATTTTGAAGAAAGCCAGAGCTGAGAAGGAGGGAAAAGGTCGGCGAGAATATATTTCTCCTAAAATATTAATCAACTGAATTGAATGAATGGGAAAAGAAACTGCATATTTAAAGGAAAGGGTTAAAAGGGTGGAGCTGTTTATGTTGTTGAGGGCGAAAAGGGGGATGAAGAAATAAGCTGCTGTTTTTTGAACAATAAATATTATGTTTTTTTTAAGTTGAAACAAATTGAACTTGCAAATATAAAACTGGGGAAGGAAAACAAAACTAAATAGGTATGCATAATAACTATTTAGCATAATATTATTTGGAGGGAACATTATTGCGTAATATAGAATATGCATGGCTCATTCATACATATTAACGGTTACACCGCACACACTATAAAGAAGTGTAACAACTGCTTCCACACGTTCTCTCTCTCACACACACACACGGCACATGCAATGGAAAAGCGATTGTTACGAGCTGGCTCCTTCTCTTCTGGCCCTCTCTGCGAAAATAACATAAAAATATGAAGAAGAAGGAGCAACACATGCCCCATACCTCTGATCCTCGCACGTACGGACAAAGCACACGAAAAAGCAACATGGCTTGTGTGTGACTCTGGAGGAACAAAAAAAGGGAGGAAGAAGAAGAAGGTACACCAACACCAACAAACAACACCGGATTTTCAATTGCGTAATAGTAAGGTATGCACTTGTGACTTGACTCTATAGCTATGACCGTTGTTGCTCCTTCCGAAAAGAAGCCCCAATAAATTTTGGACGCACCATCTGGGAAGGAAGTCGATTTTCTACGGAGGAGCAAGGGGCAAATGGAATGGGATAGGGCTCCTTTCTAGTAAAAAGTGTGTATTTTTTATAACGGCAGCCGTTTCAACAACATCATTTCTTCTACATTTTTGTTTTTCATTCTTAACAAATATTATGGCTTGGTAGAGAAGGAAAAAGGCATGTATCAAGCTAAGAAATGATGGAGGAACGTGCTGGAGCATTTTGCAGGGAAATTGTAGTTTAGTCCAAGCTATTTGAAACATGTTTTTTTCCTCCTGTCCGAATGAAACAAATGGAGAGAAAATATTCACATTTACCTCTTGAGAGAAAATCCTTTTTTTCCCGAGGAATTAAACTTTTTTCCAAGAGGGTCGAGTTGTTTTTTTGGGGATAAATTTTAAATAACTTGAGGAAAATGGGATTTGAATTAACTGCAGTTGTTGTTCTTGTTGTTTCAAACAAGCACTTTCTCACTCTCACTTTAACGCTTACTTAAATAGAAGTAAAATTGGAGATAATATTTCTCTTTTTCCTGTTTTCACCGGAAATGGATAAATGTGTACTTAAATCCGCTCGAGTTGAGTTTGTTTTGCTTTGCTTTGTAGGGTAATTCACACCATAAATCCTTAATTATGAATTAATTGGAAATGTTTTAACTTTTGAGCACATTAACTCCTTCGGTAAATTACCTGAAGAACACTCTGGAGCGAAAGCTTGTTGTTGGAAGCAATAACGGAGCTCCATAAAATACTCTCCAGATCATCACTTCCAACTTTTCACACACAACCTGAGAGAGAGGCTAACACGGAAAGTTTTTAATTTACCTAACAGTATTTATGGTCGTTTCTTTTAGTTGACAAAACTACGACTAATTAATGAGGAGGCTAATGAGGGGAATTGCTGGAAAGAGTTTTCCTTTTCATTTGTTTTGTCTGGAATGGCCAGAGCAAGTGAAATCAAAAGTTAATGTTCCTGGACGAAGGTGTTTTGGTCATTTTTGGAGAAGGAGAAAAGATAAATAAATTTTCTTGTAACAGTTAGTTTAATGGGTTGACTGGGTCCTTTTAGACCGGCCGTTTTAAAGTTATCCAGATCCAGGAAAAAAAATTCTTTATCCTTTTCTCATGGCTTATGTATAAAAATGACTAATAAAAAAAATAGGTAGCGAGAGCTGATCCGACGTTTTGTTTCGTATGCTTTTGGCTTTCACGATTTGATCTGATCTGCGAATAGAGGACTCCGACTCGACTTGAGATAGAGATACGGACGTGCCTTGATGCTCCCCCATCGGATGCTCAATGAAGACTGTTAAAACTCATGAGAACTTCCTCCCAACCCAACAAAGAGCAGCAGAAGCGAGTCAAAAAAGGGAGCTCTGAACGAAACGAACAAGTTGAAGTAGAGGCTGAAGCTTTTCCCTTTGCTTGCACGCGTTTATGTATGTGGTAGCGAGTGAGTGTCGTGATAGGGTTGTAAAGTTGTAAGCTAAGCTAGGCCATTGCAACTTCTACGCAATAATAATGTATGTAGTAATATGGGCTTAGTTAAACTTGGGACGATTTATTTTTTTGGATGATGTGTTTGGCTTAAACCAACAAAAACTTGCTTGCTGCGTTTGAATTGAATTGAATTCACTCTGTATTTTTGAATGAGTCATAAAAGGATGGTTAAAGAAGAACGAAAAATATTTAAAGGGATGAGGATGATGATGGTGATAGTTAGTTTGGCAGTTTGGCTTTAACTGCTAATTGTCATTCAGTTAGTTTAGATGGATTGGATGGGAAGATGGACAGTTTTATGTCATGATATGATTTTTTCTTAATTGGGATGCTCATGCGGAGTTGCAGATGAAATGGCATTGGTGATGATGGTTGTTAGTGGTGTGGTGGTGGATGAACATGGCTTGAGACAAATTGCTCAATAGTAATGGTTGTCTGCACTGCACTGCTACATGTTATGTAATAAAAATCTCATTGTCTTATTAATGCAATGTCTTGATTGATAATTAAATCATTTAGGAGAAATTACAAACTGTCACTGCTCCAATGACGAAAATTATGGAGTGAGTGAGTGGAAGTTGGAAGAGGAGAGCAGAAGATGTATGAAAAGAGATGAACATGTGTACAGGGATGATATGGATGGGGCATTGTGAGACCAGATGAAATGACATGAGATGTTTTGAAGAGAATTGCAATTCCTCTCATACAAGTAATAATGTTAATTAAAAAATTTTGGAGCTGTATGTTCGATTTAATATTTAAATATTTAAAATGATGCTAGAAAGGAAAAGTGTTCGGTAATCGGCTCTGGGTCAAAAACCGCAACTAAATAAATTAATAAAGCAATAATGATGGAATGCTTGAAATGCTCATCGTCTGAATCTAGAAAGTATTTTCATTTGATTGAATTTACGATTTGTTTGTTATCCAACGGGAGTTACTCTACTTGATCGTTTATCGTATTGGCATAATATCATCATAGTTTTGAAGAAAGAAAAAATGTAAAACCACAACTTTCAATTTCTCTCGCTAATCGTTTTCCGCTCGCCTCCCATCTCATCCCAGTCTTCTCCAACTACAACTTACCTTTTTTGACCTAATGACGATGATCATTACACAAAAATGTTTATTACAGCCAGCCATAACATGTACGGAATTTTTTATGCAAAATTTTTTTATAAATAAATTAATAAAAAACTGGAAACATTGCATTGCTTGTTTGTTTTTCGGAATAACGTACTTATATAATTTACTAACAATTTGTAAGACGGTCATTGCGAGATAATATATATAACTATCGAACAGTAGTTATTTATGTCATAATATACATTAATTTACATAAATGTACCTTATTACATATCAGAATCATTAACTTCTTAAAAATAACATTTTTTATTTTATACAAAGGATGAGGCGATCATTTCATTTCATACTAAAAAAAAAATAGGTGAGCTAGCCTAAAGGTAAAAAATATTATATTAGTCAAATTAAATTGCACTCAGAAACACCACTAGCAAAACAAACTATTTCTAAAACAAAACAAAATGAGAAACGATTTTTTTTGCTAAATTTTGTTACATATTACAATTGCGTACGTACGATCGATTGAAGTCAATTTCATTAAGATTTATTCATAGAGATAGTAAAATACTTTGGTAGGAAATACGGGCTTAATGACTAGAGAACTTTTCTTAAACATTTTGTGGCCAGTTTGTTTTAATGATAGAAACTTCAAAAGCCTTTTAGTGGCGGCGAGTGGAAATCGCCCATTCGTGGTTTTGGTGCTGGTTTCGCGGTTATTGCAAGATGGATAGATAGATTGTAGATTAGATATAAATGCTTTTTCTCTGAGTGACTAAAAGAAAAATTCATGTTGTGTGAGTGAGGGTTACGCTAGGTCAACATTCAAATGATAATGACAAAAATTGATCTCTGTAGATCAGTGGAATTGTTGTTACCTAAGCATACACATTCCAATCGTACTTATTCAGATTAGTTAGTGTGCCTTAACGATTAAGTGTACGAGTTGGTCAAACGATTATCATTAAGCCCTGAAAAGGTCAACGACTTGCTCGGAAAATAAAATTAGAATAGTAGTACATATAAAAATTAACTCATTCATTCACACGGAGAGTACAATTGTTAAAAACTAGGTAATTAATTAAATCAACGTTACGCAACCTGAATTAGGGAACGATTGAACTGTACTCGAAAACGCTTTACAGCAATCTGATTCTTTTCAAAACTCAACTACGTTTTGCATAGTTCAGTTCAGAATTTGTACTTTCTTAAATTAACACACGACTGTCTGGACATATATACACTGCATATTTCTCATAATTTTTACATGTACTTATTACTCATCTAACTATTTTGACAAAAACTCAAAATATATCTAACCAACCATTTTATGATTGGTTTCATGATAAGCTACGTGCTTACGAATATTTTTATCGGTGATACATAAATCATATTGATATAGGTACGTGACATAAGCTATTTCGAAATGTAACAACTGAGACAGCTAACGATACAGGTGTATGACGCTGGGCTGGAGTACTTAAGTTAATTAATTACAACATAATATTTAATATGTGAAACTATATCGGTATGCGGTAAAGTTATAAGCAATCATAATCATTTTTTATCGACTTGGCCAAATCAACTATTTACATCAGTTACAAACGTCAACCAAACAATGAAGACAAATTAATAATTACTATTCCGTCAAAAGTAAATGAGAAAAGCATACTCAGAGATCTAGCGAGATTATACGAACTTGAGAGACATTTTATAATCAACTTAACTTACAATTAGTTAAATGTATCGTATCGTGTGCAACATATACAACAAAACAAATGCAATACGGACCAAACAAAAAATTAACTTACGGTACATTTGTAATAAAAATTATATATTCCGATAAGGACAATAGTTGTATTAACAATTAGAGTTATTATATTTCTACCTCAGTGTTTTAATTACAATTACTATTTTATCAACACCTTCTTGCTAATTGTTCGCTAAATTAAATTGGTAAATGCTATCACCATCTAAGAAAGAACGAAAGTTATCCTCGTAGGTAGAACTATGCTAAACAATTTGTGTATCTGTATCTTATTGGTACATATTTTTAAGGTGGGTTGGTTTACACTTGGTTTTTCCCACGATGATGTAAGATGTAATCCATTTCTATGTGACGAATATCTGCTACCGCTCGCTCGTCTCATCAACAGCTAAGCACTCCAAATTGCTATACCACAAAAGCTCCGAGAAATCACTAGTTGTAGTGTCAGTCCTCCATGGAGAGTTCGGAGTCCTCGGAGGCTGAACAGTAAGGACTGAAAGGGTTTACAAGATAAAAGATAATTTCAATTAATTTATATTTTCCATATTTTCATAAAAATAATCCAATTATATTTTTATTTAATGGCTTTATTTGATTGTTTACCTAAGTGCTCTGCAGGTCAAGAATACGATCCGCTTTATTTTTGGATTGTAAAAGAAGAAGTTGAATGACCACACACAGCCCGACTCTGAGAATGGGTCGGATTCGAAGTCCGGTTTGTACGTGTAAATTTCGGAGTTCCTCAGCCCTCCGATTTCATTGTCGATTTCCTCCCAGAGCTTTTGTCTGAAATTAAAAAGAAGTTAAGTTAATCGAAATACAATTAATTTTTAATTTACAAATTATTTGGAATAAGGTCGGTTTGGGATCTTTTTTTTACCTCACGTTCCGGTTGTACAAATTGGACTGGCTCAGCCGGGAGTCGATTTCCGCCCACACGTGCGCCAAACTCGGCGATCTTGAAAACTCATGACTTCTAGCATCGCTGAAGTCATAGTCCGGGAAAAAGGACAGGTTCAATGTGGAAATCAAATTGAAGAGCCTCTTCCTTGATATGACGAACATGTCCATGTTCTCGGATGTTATTACTTCCGGGTCGGACTCGATCGATCTGGACAAGAGATTTGCTTCTAACGGCGGACTCAATGCCACAACGTCGGAGCCTCCGCCATCCTTCGCCATCTTTTTGTAGAGTCCCTTCTGCTCGCTTCCGGCAACCTGAAACGATCAAACAAAAAAAATAGCACGTGAATTAAAATCGCAGGTTAGGTTAATCTAGTTCATTTATTTTTTAACCAATTTGGTAATCATTTAATTACGAATTTATGATTTGCAATATTATCTCATGTCATTATTCTTTCAGCCTCGGAGGATGGATGATGAATGGAAAATTATCTTTGAGCTTGTTTACTTATTTTGGGTTACGTCAATTTACCTCAATCGTCAACATCCTCAGCTTTTTTAAACTCTTTTTTTTTGGCCCAAAGACCCAAACGCGAGTTGAACTGTCATAAAATCATTCATCGAATTACCACCATCATTCATTTTGGGTTTAAAAGCTTAATACTAACCAGTATCAATTAAAACCATCCATCCAAATACATCTCATTTGTCAACAAGCCAAGCAAGAGTGCCTAACAAACAGCCAGTCACACAAATAAGCTGTGGCGATAAATGTGATTTGATTAGGTACACTGTTCAGTTTTCAAGTGTACGCCTTACCAAGCTTCAAAACGAAACCAGTCTTTTGCAAATAGTAAAATGGAAATAAATAGCGGTGCTTGCTGCAAGTGCAGTGATATGGATGCACTACTTTTTGCCATAAAAAACAACTGTGAACTGATTACCTAATCCTTATACGAAGAGGAGGATTGAATTGAGTAAAAAAGATAATATTGGATCATCAGCAGAGCTCGGATGGCAGCCAATGACACAGAAAGCATTTACATAGCTTCTTTGGATGTACACAAAAATAGCACAAAATGATATAAAAACAAAAAGTGCTTTCTCTCTGGCTTGTTTCAAAATAAGATCAGAGCAAAAGTGCTTTAACCTCTCTGCTAATCCCAATTCATGCCATAAATATCCTACTACAGCTGTACAGATCCAGTTTCTAATTGCTTTGATAAAATCTTGCATTATCGCATTGTTTTAAAAAGAAATGGTGTGAACAAGCGATGTCCACAGTTAAAGCAAGGTCAAAGGGCATTGACTGACATATGACAGGCTTATCAGTTTAGTTTTAATAAAACAACAAAACAGAAATGAATGACATTATAATACTCGAATAATTAACTCTGTCAGTTAGTAACAGAAAGGATGAACAAACTTCCAAGCGAGGACATAGATAGGGTATTGACTATTACAACGCGGGAGGAGGAGGGAGCGGCTCGTATCAATCAATTCATCAGCCATCAAATTACCAAAGCGCTGTGCATGAATAATTGAATATGAATGAAGCTAGATGATATGAGCCATAAATAACTCAAAATAAACGATGATTCATCATGAACCATAATTGATACTGACAGCGACACTTCAATTCAATAATGGATCGAATTCATCACCGTTCCGGAACCCATCCTCAAACATGTATTTTTCATTGGAAGTAAGTTGACATGCAAAATTCCATAAACAAGTGCTTTGGCTTTGAATTTTGGTACTTATAAAAAAACGCTTTTATTCCGATTTCAAAGCAGTCATCTAAAATCCAATACACAAAATCAGATTCTGAAAGCGTCACGGTACGGCTGCAGTTAGACAATTGAAGGTGAATACATAAATGAAAATGTTTACAAAAAACGCATAATTTTTGGAACTATGTAGCATGTTACAATCTACCGCAAAATATCAAAGGAATTTTGATGAATTTAGTCGCTCGTCACTCAATGGAGTGCATAGAAAGTTTTTCTAAAAAATAGGCATTTCCCATTCGACCCATGCATTCCCAACAAAACGGCCCCATCCGTATCCATCCATGACCCCGTTCTCCAATTTGCAAATTCAATTTTCTATTCCTATATTCGGTCGTATGCTTGCCATTTAAACGTGAACCCCAATCTATTGCAGAAATTAAGTTGGCAAACTTGGCATTTTTATCATGGTTGCGAATTGCTTTTGCTAAAATTGCCTCAATCATCGAAGAACGTGCCAAGAACAAAGTCATGTTTCTGTTTCAAAGCCAAACAAAAACTTGCATAAAATAATATTTTTTTTTTGCACTAATTTAAACTTTAT
>JAQGAI010002085.1:0-13044 GCA_034696905.1 Lepidocyrtus violaceus
AATAAAATAGCAATATCCCTCCCCCCAAATTATAATAGCTAATTTATCATCTTTCTGCCAGGACGACCTTTATTATTGTTATTATAAGCAATAAATCACTCCATCATTCCTTTTGCAAGAAGAAATCTGTCAATCTATGAGCCCAACAAACCACTTGACTAGTTCCTTCACATTTTTAACAACATTGACGTATTTTTTTTATAGATAGTAACATGCTTGCACGGCATCCCATTAAAATCTAATGATCTTTAATATTCTATTATTTATATGATGATGACTAGCTAGCTACGACGATATCATAAGACGCAATCCTTTCGTTTCATTGTTACAAGATCGACAATGATCCTACTGCCTGCCGGAGCTATAACCGTTCGTTGCGTTTCTGTCATGCCAATCAACTTTTTGATGAGCTCTAAGGAATGACTTAACGTTCCCTGATCAGTGATCGTGATGGAACACGACGTTACTGTTGTTTTTTCTTAATATAACTTACATCCTTAAGACTTTTGGAGTATGGATGGCGAGCGATAATTGCAGAGCCAGCGAGATTACCTTTACTGTGTTGTCTGATTTTACTCAAGGTTTTCCATTTCCATTAGAGCTTATCATCAACAAGGCACCTTGCCCATTTCCTAATTCATGCAGTTCCACTAGAGCAAGACAAGACGCAGACACGTCATTTCAGTGTTTTCAATGATGTTTAACATCATCGTCCATGATTCTCGTATTTAGTGTCAGTCAGTCAGTGGATGCCTTGAGAAAAATATGTTTCTTTTCAGCGGTCATGGCATGGCGTCGCTGCGCTGTTATGATGTCAGATATTGTTCAACTTTGTTTGTCCATTTCATCAAGTGTAAGCTGCCGCGGTTTAAATCCCCACTCTCTGGCACAAAAATAATGAATGGAGATTAAATGGACTTGACTTGATGGACATTATAAATGCTGCCGACGGATGATATGATAGTTTTATGGAAATTATGAGGGATGGATGTACACAACAATTTGACAATGACCATCCCTTCATAAATAAAAGACGAAACTGTTCTTAATGAAGATGTTAATAGCTGAAAAGCATTGAATTTAATTAGCCATAATTGTTTTTGGTCGTGTCGTGATCATAGTTATCTGATCAGGTCACAGAAGTTTTATAAAGCTATTTAGTCATGTTCCCTTTCTGTTCGTTTTAATATTGCATATTTTCTAGTTTTTTACCTTCAGCCTTTTAGCGACGTGTAAAGTTAGTTTAAAATAAATTTTTAGAGTCTTTCAAAACAGATTCGCCAAACTAGATCTAGTATGTGGCTTACGGAATTAATTATTATTCGCTACAAAAAAGTAGTAATGTAAATAGATCTTTTAAGCAATTTGGAGTATCTTTGAGCTGACAATCGAACTAACTAAATTTTCTATATAAATACTAGATTTTATTAGAACGCATCAAATAATGCACTTGATTGACAAGAATTAAAGTACGATGTTGATGGAATGATGATATATACAACAATCGGCAAACCATAATATTTAACAACAGAGTATAGATGGTTGATGGAATGGTGAGCAAATGAATTGTAGATAAATTGTCCCTCTGCCTACCATTAAATTGGTATATTATAAGCAGCAGATTAATTGTGTGCTCCACTCATTCTATTTTTACCTTGAAAATAAATTGCTGGATGTAGAAATAAATTGAACATTTTATTTTAAACTACTTTTGTACTATATTATGTAATGGGATGATTTGATCATTTTCAGGATATGATCTCAAAATCTACCCATAGCATTATCATCATCATCATCATCATCAAGTGTAATATGTAATCATAAATGTCATTCCCGTCATAATCATCATCATTTACTACGAGTTTAACATTTATCATTCATACATTTTTGAAAATGAAGGGTGGAGAAAAAATCTTATGACTAGATGATGAGGAGGATGATTTCGCAATTTTCGAGCATAGCCGAAACTAACTTCGTACTTGGTTGGTCCGAAGAGGAGAATGAGCAAAACTAACAAAAAAAGTGTAATAAGTGTGTGAGCACATTCATTTGAGTAAGCACTGTTGATCAGTCCGTCACAAGGAAAAAAGTTTTGTAAAAAAAAGTAGTTCTGAATTTCTAATGCAGACAGACAGACCACTGGCAATTCGCAATACGCTTCGGTTCATTTTTCATTTATTCTAGATTAATCGGAAATTATCTGAAAAGATAATTATCTTGAAGCCACTCACTACTGGGATCTCCCTAAATGGAAGTGGCACTAATTGCTTTTGAGTGAAGTTGAACAAGTTTTACCACTAGCATGTTTGCCCTTCTTCCTGGTTCCAAGTGGAACCATGCATTGATCAAACATTTTCTTCGAGTAGAATAATTACTAAGAATGAGGTAAGGAATTAAGTATTTGGAGCAGAAGCAGGCACTTTGCTAATCTCAAAATTCTCGACGCCGTCCTCAGTCCGTCCGTAGCAGTTTGTTCATGGTGGTGAAGTCGCCGTCGTCTCATTAATACTGTTAGAAACGTAAGTTAGTACTGATGTAAACTGATGTAAAGCGTATATACATATTTCTAATATATAGTTTTGAGCGGATTATATGCTTCTGATTGTAATGACAACGACAAATCTGAAAAGTAGTTTACATTTTGCGTTGCCGAGAAACCGACTTCGTGGACATTTTACAGACGAATTGGACTGATTCCATGCATGCAAATAAAACGCATTATTTATTAAAAACACGTAATGGCAATTTAATAAGGAATGGATGTATCTCTCTATACAAGTTCCGCTGATGTTCCAATATTTTAGATTAGAAAATTTCCCCATAATCAAGTTACCATAAAAGGAAAATATTTAAGTTAATTATTCAAAAGACTCGAGGTAAATTAAAAAGTATATAGAGTCAATAATCAGGAATCCAATCGCAATGTAAGTTTTAGTTCTTTTTTTTCATTTATGACGTACATCCATCGGAGTAAAATAAAATAGTTACTTTGCTACAGATACAAACGAAACGGAAAAAATGGAAGCTCTTTTTATTATCTAAAAACGTCTGGATTGCTGGAGCATTAATTGATGTTGTTTCCAGACTGCTTATTAAAAAATTGTAGGTAAGTAATCTGAAGTTGCTATTACTTTGACTGATTTATTCATTGGCAAGTCAACGCGGTGCAGCAAAGCGCATTATTATTATTTTTCCACAAAACAAAAACACCCTCCTCCTGAACCTGTTGCTTTTTTTGTAGAAATTTCATTGTGTAGCTGACAACCAATTCAGCGAAAATCATACAAACGCCCACTGTCCTTGATATGCCTGGAATTTTCTGACATGAAAGTAAATAAATTGTGTCTTGTGCAAATACCGGCAAACGCTATCGCTTTGATAATCAAAAACTGAATTGAAATTTATAGGCTTTTTTTAATACTACGCAGAAAGCCAAGAACAATTTGTAAAAATTGGTATGCTTGGCATTGCCATTGCCACATACACAAAAGCTGTTCCAGTAAAATACAAAATGTGGAGTCTTTTCCAGAAGTTTTCTACCAGGCTGCTAGTAATTTCTTCGCAATCAAACTCTCCCTATTCCAATTCAACATTTATGGAACTTTATTTTGAAGGAATGACAGGATAAAAAGATAAAATTACTAATTCGGAAGGAAGACTCCGTCACATGATTGTGTAATGTCATCGTGTCAATCTTCCATGCATGCCGTGCAAAATGGTTTTTAGAAAACTCTTCAACGCATTCACACCACCATGCCACGAAATCGAAATCAGGATGATGAGTACATATGTTTTTTTCTCTCTACAAGCCAATCTACTACACATGCTTTGTTTTTTGAGTCGACAAAATCACCACTTTTCATTCTCGCATGTTTGCCATGTTTTATGTTTGTGCATGTGTCATGCTGACGTTACATGAAAGCAAACAAAGGTACGGTCTCTCTCTGTCTGGATTTGATCTCTCTCTCTCTTTACGGCAATTTGTGGCTTTTGCCAAGAACAAAAAAAGTGATTATTTCAGTTATCAAATTATTTGCCGTCAGTCCGTCGTTTAAAGAAGCTACCATCACATTTTTCGTAATCAACAATCCCTTAATCAACTTGATGACGATATAATGCTGACTACTGACAACATAAGTTGCTATTATTGCTCTGAAGACATTTTTTTTGAGTAAAATGCTGCAAATTTAAGCTAGTTTCAGGAGATATGACGATGATGATGGTGGAAACGGTGTAAGTAAAAATTTAATGGAGCCTAGCCATCTACCAGAAAAACAAAAGGAGCACCCCCATCATATAATATCATCATGGTACTCACTCATCAGCATGATGAAACAGTCAACTCAATAAAATGCTACATAATCATCCTAAATAGTTACCGCCTTAAGTCACTTATCAAGCGCAAGTCATGTCGTGTGATGTACATAAAGTCCCAACAGTTCACCATCATCATCCAAATCATGCCATGCCCAATGCAAAACCCTCATGAGAGAGACCTATTTGCTAACTTCGCCATTCGGATTCAAAAATTTCCAAGTAATAAAATAAAATACCATCCAGTTTGACTCCATTCCTCTTCTCCAGAAATATCGCTGAGCATAAATGCATGCCAGTCTTGAATTAAATTCATTCGTATCGTTGCAAATCTGTTGGGTAAACTGAAACTTGTAACATAACATAACTACGCAAAAAGCGCGTGGAGAGGGAGAGGGCAACTTGTTTCCTATTCATGTCATAGGTTTTGACAACCGACAAGATTACTCATGTGCAACTTTACCTCCATTTCATTCAACGTAAAAGTAAATAAAGTAAATAATACTTTTTTTCTGTCCAATGTGAATTGTAAGAGTTGTTATCAAAATTGTCTATTCTTGTTTTTTTTTGTAATGAAATAAAGGAGGAGATGACGGTATCAAACAAACTTGTAAATAAGTTGGCAGCAGGCGGAATGATCAAGTGGAATGAATAAAATGCGGCAGCCGCATCCCATCCAATGACCACACCACATAGGATGCTGGTCATCCCATCATCATCGTCATCATCATCTCCAACACAATCACGTTTATTTAATATTTACCTAAATATACCAATGAAAGCATGGAATAATAATAATAACATGCCATGAAACATTTTTGAAACAAAATAAATTCCTATTTAAAGAGCTACCCTAGTCCGAGTTTTTTTTGTTCGTGTGTTTCAAGTTTTTTTTAACTTGAATTTTATTCGTGTTTCTCATTTTATGGAAATGCTACCCAATAAATACATCATCGTTGAAATAATAAGGATTGGCTTCCAGCTTTTCCCTTCCCCATATCTCATCAAATCTTTGATGATGAGGATTGATTAAAGAACTCTGCTGCTGAGGAAAAGACAAAAATAAAACTGGGAGATAGGAAGAAGACAACTATCATTCATTCTCCGTTTTGTTGGATAAAGAGTGGATGATGTGAGTTTTGTATGGAGAATAAGGATAAACTCTCAACCCATAGTACCTTACAAACAGCCGACGGACAGCCTGTTTATAATATATTTTTTTATATTTTAAACGAATCTGACATTTATCAGAAACAATGAAAAAGAAGCGTGTGATTTCATCTTTCCGATTGCCATGCCATATGATAGACAATGCATGAGGGAGTGAGAAAAAATGTAATTTTTAATCTTTACACGTACGTACAGCGTGTGCGGAGTTAAGGCACTTTTTTGGAGAGAAGAAAACTTGATTGGGCAATAGGCATTGGAAATATTGCACGAAGAGTGTCAGAATCTTATAGTTTTTACTTTCATTCCATTTTCTTTTCATTTTACACGAAACCATGAATAGGACGATAAGCAAACAATTTATCCTTAAAACAATTTTTGCATTGAGTTATGTACTAGGGCTTTTACCATTCTCATAACATGGATCATTGTCAGAAAAGAATGGACCATTTTCTTCTGCAAAAAACAAGATGAAGATTGTGCAAGGGGAAAAATAGTGTTGTCATGTTGCTGGCTATGAATCAAAAGGATTGAAGCAGCGGAGGAGCACTTTCATGCAATCTCAAATCTGAACTGACCTGAAGAAATGGCAGACTCACACAAATACAAATATGTTTTACCCTTAACCATATTATGTCATGTTAAATGTTGTCATGATATTTCTTCTTCCACCGTAGATGATCGACTACCCTGTGGCCTCTTACAGTGGTAAAAATGCTGTTCCATCCGACTGCTAATAACACTTTAAACGAATTGGATAAAAAATGGGTAACTAGTGAGACCGCGAGACCATGTCCAACAACAGTAATTACAGATGTGTGTAATTGCCTTGCTAGGAAAAGAGAAAAAATATCCATGTTTTTGCAATGCTTTGCAGAGTTTGCAAAAAAAAAAACAAAAGAGAAGATATGACTGGACTTACACATAGGTATACATTACAATAAATCTGCTCAGAGGCAGTACGAAGTTGACTGGTTGTCTTAAATCATCGGTGAAATGGTATTCAATTAAAATGTCTAATTCAATCCTATTGAGAATCGCTTTTGAGTACATGACCAGCCAACCAAGCTCATTTTTTTACTATGTATTATAACTTTCCGACTTTTCTTTACTTTTTTATACATAAAAATAGGTAATAATTTTTTCCTGACAGGAGGGTTAGTCCTGAGCCCATACAATAATTCTTTTCACAATAGAATTGCACACATTCGATTTGGTGTTTGCATCGACTGATTTGAAAAGTTTGATCAGTTTTCCCCGATATTTTTACGATGCATGTTTATTATATAACACGAGAAAGCTGAAAGTAAATCGAAAAAGAATTTAACTTTAAGATAGTTTTGAATACAAAACACAGATATTTTCTTCTTGGGCTATTTTGATTCATTTTTTTTAACAAAAGTCTGCTTCGTGCCACGACTCTTATTATGGAAATGAGGAATAATTCATTTTCACGTGATGGATCGGACGTATTTTTTCCGCTGAATTATGCATTGTATGTAATTTACATGAATATTGCAAATAAATTTATTAAAATTTCTACAAGACCAGAGTGTGGCATCTTCAATTAACATCCTGATGAAAGTAAATACTTGCAAATTTAATTGCAATAATAAGCTGCAAACATTAATTTGCTGATGCATTCATGATTCTCCAAAAATGGACAAAATTAATTGCTGTTTGTAAAAGCTAGTCTTGATCAGTTGTGAAACATGTTTCTTACATGATTTGCATACGCATCGCATATATGATTTGTAGCTTCCAATTTTTCTTTCGTTTACCAAGTTCCTTGTGAAAGGCAATTTTTGTGGCTGCCTAATTATTTTGGAACTCATAGTTTTTTATACGAAGACATTTTGAAGTGGCTGTATCATGTCATGTTTGGCTGACACACGCTCCCTTCCTGTCAATATATTTTTTAAACGCCACTTTGCCAGAAGGATGAAATGATTGAACACTGCCATTTTATACGGTTGAAATTTGTCTATCATCCATTCATTGATATCGATATGACGACGATGATATGACACCCTCAAGTCAAGAACTATTGATGAGGACGATGAAAGGGAACGAGGCATGGCACAATTTCATAATTTATGTATAAAATAGTGGAATAAATTTTAGCACAAGCGCTGTGGTTAAAGTGCATGGCAAATATAAAATAAGAAAATTTATCAGCCCTGCTTGTTTATAAGAGACGAGAATAGTTTCCACACTTTGAAGGACCACACAACAGTTTTGATGTCGTGTTTGGTATCACCTACCAACCAGGATCACCCACCCATGCCAATATTTAAAATACGACGACGCAAATGTGCAAACTGTGGAATTAGCATGTATAAGTTTTCACTCATCAAATTTGCATTTGACCGTGATGTTGACTCGAGGCTGATGATGATGATGGTTGCGGAATTTGATGATAATTCGTGTTAAATAAATGTAATTGAATCTCTCTAAATGAAAAAAAATATACTATTTGTGGTTTAAATGTGATACTTAAAGTTTAAAAAAATGTATTTGAGATTTCAGTATTTGTTTACTTATGACTTGACGTACTAAAAAAAGAAGGGTAAGGACGAGGAGGGGAAGCAGATAAACTTTTGAAGTGACTTGTGCTCAGTATTTGTTCTTAACTTCATCAGTTTCATACTTAGCATCTCCTCATGGAAATGATGACGAAATGTGTGTCAAGATTAAGCTCTTTAGGAGAAAGCCAGTCTTAATAGCTACTTCATTATAAATCCCACTCCAAAAAAAATGTGCTTTCATATTGAAATGAGCAGGCTCAAGCTTTCTTGAAACGTGTAAGTGGGGTTTAATAAATTAACTGGACTAAATCAATGGTCATGGCACGGCATGTCTCAAACATAAAATACCTAGATAAACAGTTTCACATTTATTCAATAAGTGTCTGATGGGATTATCGTATGGTTCTCAAACAACTTCTGCATTTTACATCTTGCTCTTGCATCACATCATAACTTTAATCATATGAATGAAAAGAGAAAAAACTAAATTTGTACGCTAAAAATGGCCGAGAATTACGACGAACGAGTGGCACCGATCGCATCATCTTGAGACTGAGACGACCTGACATGTTTTTGATAGATCAACTTGTATTTAATTAGCAATGATGACTTTGGTAAGCAAAAATAGCATGGTTAATTAATAAAATCGATAGGAATCCCTTGATATCAGTTTTACTGGAAATGAGAAGGGAAATTTTCAAAATGACTTTGAATAATTTTGTATATCATAAAAGGCCTGCGTTGTCCTTTTTAAAAACATTTGTATTTTGTTTGTGCATGTATGCACGTGGGAGCGGGAGCACAACGAAATACCTTGATCGATTGATGTACGAGCTAGTTCATCGCTAGGTGTGAATGGAGTGATTGTACTGGAAAAGTATACAGTATACAGTCTACACGTACTCTACCAAAAAAAAAATGTTTTCTCTAGAGAAACATAGCAGCTTTGTTAACATTTCATTTGAAAATCCGATGCCCATAAATTTTTACCAGACTGCATCCTATTCAGACTGAACAATATTTGATCCTGGTTTTTAAAAGGAAAAATCTTTTATGTACTGTCTGGAAACGTTCAGCTATCGAGCTGTCAATGATATCACCCTTTTATGTGTGTCTTTACCTACCTCCCTTCTCCAAACTTTTCAGTAAGATCCCATCTCCAGAGAGGTGTTGAATGGCGTGTGAATAAGTACTGGAGGAACTGCCGCACTCATCATCATTTCTCACTGTCTTCAAGAGGGACGTCACACCATTCTTGGTATTATCACTATATAACACTGAGGAGGACGATGCGGATGACGAGGACACCGGCTCGTGCCCCATAAAAGAGTTCCCGGCCACTGGACTCATCTGCTGGCGACGCGAGGAAGACATCCCCTTCACTTCCTCCTCAAATGAAAACACCTCTTGGAGGAATGGACTTAGACTTCTTGAACTAGGAGCTTTCTTCGGGACAAAACTGATCGTCAGTTGATCCCCATTTTCAATACTGCTGGAAGTCGAAATGTTCTCTACGCTGCTGGAATTACTGCTCCCACTTGTGGAATAATAGTAGCTGCTGCTACTCCCACTGCCCGTGGCCGTGGTTCGAAGGTCTTCACAGCCGCTGCTGCTACTGGCCCCCCTGAAGTAATTGTAAGTACTGTTCCCAGCCATTGTTCAGCTGCTTTCTGTGAAGCTCAACTGTTCAACCGAAACTGCGACGATGAACTGGACGGAACTGAATGAATTTGTCAGTGGGTTTCGTTTTCATGCTTAAAAGGAGTGCATCCCATTTCACGCGTATTTGTTTACGCTTGTTCGTTGAGAAAACCGTTCATGTTTGATATGATTGAAATCGAAGAATTACGCATGAATACTCGCTTTGCCACTTATTTCCAGAAACGGATCTGTTCTTCGTCATCTTGAAAAAATGTAGGTACTTTAGTTGAATGATACCTTCTCAAACAGCCTTTTACAGAGATCCATTCTACTTCTCCATCCAGAGATCTTACTTCCAGTCCGTTATAAAATAAAATCACGCGTTGATTGGCTCTGTTTTAACTTTAAGCTGGGATTACTGTATCTTGAAAATTAGTAGAAAAGCATGTCAAGAGACCATTTTCGCTGTTCTTCCTCTCACTTTTTCACTATAACACTGACACTTTTAACCAACGTGTTCCATGAACTGCTACACAATTGACCAGACTACAAAGATGTCTTTTGCCACTTCACTGGGCTCCCTTTCAAGAATGAAGAGAAGAGCCCGAAGACTAATATATATTGTTGTCTATGATAATTTCGTGTGTAGTCTCAATAATCCTTTCTCTCCCTCCGCACTATTATGGAGAAGATCAAGTTGGCTACAAATAAGAACATTAAAATATTATCATTATTTTTGCAGACAATATTTTTTATCCTTTCCTTCTCTGCCAGTACCAGTTAGTAATAACTTGTATCTTTCTTCAGCGTAAAATCCAATCGGCATCAGTGATGTGATGACCAATAACTATTCCTAAAATTAGTTCCAGCTAGGTACATACCTAAACGCTGCTGCTCTGGCTTCTCAAAAAAAAACAAGAACCAATCGATGCGCTATGGGATAATATGGCACAAGTTTTCCTCGACGATAATGCAATGGATGCGAGCTCAGCTCAATGAAACTTTTTAAGTAAAAACGTCATGATGCCAAGAACTTCTCTTGAGATCATGATAATGCATGTAAATTATCTTCTGCCCAACTAACTATCAATATATAAATATTTCACTGAAGATGAAAATTGACTTGAGTTGCTTTAGCATTCCTCTTCTCGACTAAAAACTGAAAGAGTGAATTATGACGAAGCTCATGTTCCCCCAACCTGACTTACAAACATCACACCTTACCTACTCAACAATCTATATCTATCTTCAAGTTATCGACATTGTTTCATTAATGAGACTACGGCACGACTGTGATGGTGATGTGATGATCATCATCATCCACTGCAAAAATCTTTCCCTAGTCATGTGCATCATCATGCACTCCCAAATGGAATGAGTCAGTGACTCAGTAGGCAAGGAAAAAACCTCTAATGGAAATTGACAAAGGAGTTTATGTATATCCATTTTCGAGCTGTTTATGAGTTTACGATTGAGAGGCAAAGAAAAGGTGAGGGATCATTAATGGGAAAATGCAAATAGCATGGAAGTTTACACCGTACATTAAATCAAAAACATGAGTCCCAATCCCAATCATCCTGCCATCATAGTAAACTAATATATTTCAACAATATTTATTCCAATGTTTTTTATAATGGGTTTTCGAGCAAGTATGAAGATCGCAAAATACTAAAAGGTGACAACGCAAAATCTGCGGCTGAAATTTCCCTCTCCTAAAAATTGTAAATACATCATAGACCATCATTATATTATAGTGCCGCCTACTTCACATTATTATGATCCTATTTATTTGTTTATTTATTTATTTTATTATGGATTATAATGGATGTTGATGAAGATGAGAAAAGCGCCGCTGCTCACCGCCGCTCCACTCAAAATTTATTAGATGGTGGGGATAATATTAATATGATCCTACTCCAATAAGCACCTCGGTTTCTCAACGTAAAAATTTGCGCAAACACATCCTCTTGGATTAGTTGTATGAGCATGAGCGAGCACACAAACAAGATTCCTCCGGATGATTGCTGATTGCATGCATTATATCTGTACCTATATATTGCTAATAGCTTTGCCGACTGCTAACAATGACTTAAATATTATGTGTAAATATTTTATGCACACCACAAAAACATCACTTTCTCACTTGCTGCAAAAAAACGTGTGCTAAACAATATGTATGAGTTTGTCGTGTAGTTCCCTATTTGAGGGGAGAAGGTGAAAACAAAGTAAGCACAAAGAGGGCTTAACATAGTTTGGAGTATTGTTTTTGAAAGAGGAAGTGTAACAGTTATGTCAACATGACACATTCTCTTTTTCCTCGCACACTCAAATTACTTTACAATATTTGCTACGCATCATCCTAGGCAGAAAAGTGCTTAGCATTTTAAAAAAAACTTAAAAAAAGGAAGTGGGTGAGTAAGTGCGTAGGTACATGTTATGAGATGAGAGCAAGTGAGAATAGTGCGTGGATCCTGATTCCATTTGGTAAATATAACTTCCCGTAAAATGACCGTGTCACCATCAAAGACGTACGGAAGGGGAGGAAAACTAACCAAGTAACCAAGAAAGGATCAGGTGCGCATTGCAAATTTTTCAATTACAGGTTTGGGAAGCCATTGGGGGAGCTTCCGTCACATATTATTACAAACTATCAGTAGTTTTCACTTTTAACTAACTAACTAACCATATCTAATCCGATGATAAGGCGCACCAGATCTGTAAAAATTCACTAAGAAAACATTCACTTGAATGAATTTGGATGAACTAAAAAGTATGATTCATATTAATATGATGGGGCAATGTGATACAACAGTAAAAAAAGTCTGAGACTCGATCGACTCAAGTGAAATTTCCGTGAATCATAACTCACGACAGTAAAACTCACTCCTTCACTACTTGTTCGTTATAGCTACTACATAATGAATGTCACATCACTACCCCTAGTGCAAACTTTTTTTTCTCGATAATAATGTCAAAAGAAAAATGAAAGTAATGGACGCACTCCCATACCGTCCGACGTCGTTTGAACATCCCAACGCTCAAATGGTTTCTGGCTTGAAAGCAAAAAGTGAGCAACTCTTTATGGAAGAACAGGAGCATAGATGTAGCATTGGATTGCACGCATTTGTGTGAGTCTTTGTTCTAATGGCTTATGCAATACGCAATCCAACCAAACCAACTAAACTGCAAGAACGCGAAATGTATGAGATGATGATGAGCGTTTGCAGAAAACAAAAATTGACTGCGGCTGGCTACCTACCTTCCTACCACACAGAAGAAATTATGATAAGTCGGCGTTTGCTTCTCTGGAGCTGGACACCACCACACACACTGCGCTGCAGTAAACACTGAAATTTTTATCAGAGATGATGGGTTGTTGGGATGATATGGTAGT
>JAQGAI010002086.1:0-13044 GCA_034696905.1 Lepidocyrtus violaceus
TGCTCTTCCGATCTCACCCTCTCTGGCTCACTGCTGCTGCTCATATTATATATTTATTATGTATATCGTTTAATAGGACTGATAAGCGATAGCAATAATGATAAAAAGCCAAGCAAAAAGTGTTTGTTAAGCCAATTGCCAATTCTGTCGACACGGCACTGCTGCTAAATTGAATTAAGAGTTAAGCCAGGGTATCAGGGGTGGGCTTAATTGGGGAGCATGTTAAGGAAAGTGGTCTAAACTTTTATTAGAATCCCAATTAATTAAATAGAATGTGTTTATCAGAGCTTAAACTAGAAGAATATGATATGCGATGATGATTAAAATCGAGCATCTCTAAAGTTAATTGAAAGGTTGTTTGAGATGCGGTAACCAAAAAAATGAATTTGAGGTTGTTTTTCTTTTCGAAATGCATTTATCCATTCATTCAGGTTCAAGAGAGTAAACAAATTCAGTTAATTTATATTCAACTAGATAAATTTACTCTCATTAAATACCATCTATGTTTGATAATTTGAATTGTACGCTAACTTTTGGATTCCTTTTTCTCTACAGCAAAACCCAAGCCAAATGGCATCGGACCCCGGTCATCCAGTGTGGGACCACCTAGCTCTAGAAGCCCACCACCTCCTAGGAAAAGTAAATTTTCTAGCTTCGGACGTCTCTTCAAACCTTGGAAATGGAAGAGGAAAAAGAAGTCGGAAAAATTCGAAGCTACTTCCAGATGTAAGCAAATTGGTCAATTCAAGGTTCCCATTAATAATATCTGATAGGAGCAATTACGCTGGAGGATAAGATTGTGAATATTATGCATTTAGTAAAAATGGAAGATAATAAATATGTGCGTTTTATTGTGAATTTAATAGGCTCTATAATATGTTATTGTAGACTGTGATCCTATAAGTTTTCCAAGTAGCTTTATTGCTCCCAAAATCTGAAAAGACTTAGCCTTGAAAATATTCAAGATTTTTCCCACGATACTGAAATTTCACTACCAAGTTTATGAAGACTTTGTCCGTGTATTTTTTTCTGTAAAATTAAATCAGTGTTTTAATTTCATGTATTCTTCAGAGTAGCTGAGAGTTGGAAAATGTTAGAATTTGATTTGGAAGCTTCCATGTAGACGTGTAATTGTACTTCATAGACTAGACTGTTTGGATGGTTTTTTCCCAGATGGCTATTACGAAAAGTATCTGTCAGTTTATGGCATGAACCATCGAATAGAACTATGTATTATGTTTTGGTCAGTATTATTTATTTATTTACGATGTAGTAGAGTTTAGTTCATTTTTATGTGCATTTTTATTTGCAACTTATTTTCGGTTTTATTTTTTGGAGGTCCAACGTTTACTCCTATTCTTTATGTTTACATGTTTATGTTGACTTTGCGAATTAATGTTGATTGAATTGTTTCTTTATGATTTCCTTTTTTGCTTTCATCGTTCAACGAAATGAACCATTTTGACTGGGGTTTCTTGGGGACATCTTTACCAATAAAATTATATTGCTTATAAACAGCATTGGAGCGGAAAATGTCGGTCAGAGCAAATAGAGAAGATCTTGTACAGAAAGGAATACTCCCACCGGATAATCCTAGTAATTTGCTGACATTGACTTCTACGGATAGTCCGGGTTAGTAGAATAGTAGCTCAGAGTCTTCTTCGAGACATACTAATCTTAAATAAGTACCTTTTAATAAAAAAAAATAACATAATTATCTCTTCCTTGTTCACACAAACCTCTTCACAATGAAGTTTTGATAATGTAGCACTGTAGAATTTAGTCCTGGAATGATGTACAGTTGTATTTTTCGACTTTTATGCCACCATGTTCCGCGGTTTCACTCTTTTTTGATCGTTGTCACAATAAACCCTTAATTCCTAAGTAAAGTAAAATATAATCCGTAGGCTTACCCCCGCCGGATAGCCTTGTTACTTATAAAAAAACTTGTCCTTTTTGATTATGTAATACTTTTCCAACTTTGTTGAAGATATTTTATTTATGCATCCATATTACAAATTACAATCTACCATGTAAAATAGTGAAGACCGGATTAAGACCGGAGGACGTTTCATTATAGTTGCAATAATTTTTCAAATAACGTGTAAATCATTTGATTGGACTGGTAGATGGTGAAGTATTTTTTTTAAATAGCTTTACTCTTTTGTTATTAATTCGTAGATTTTTGAGGTATATAGTTAGATTGGTGGGTAGAGCTTTTGTTTGCTTGAATCTTGCATGTCCAGAAATATTTTTGTCAGTTTAATTTACATTACTCTACTCTTACGCGAATTATATGTTTGAAGTTCCTTAATTTTTGGGAGTCGGAAGAACAGTTTTTTTTATCGTGACTAATTTTTAAAAGAGTTAAACTGAACTGGATTTATGCAGCGGCGACAAGGAGTGTAATTAAAATGTTATTGTTACTTACTATAATGCACGAAGGATTGTTGTGCTCTTGCTCTTGATTATCGTTAAAAATATTTCGGAAAGAATAACTGATTACTTTACAAGTTTTTGATGTTGGAGTGTACATAGAAATTGTTATTTTTTGCTTTTAATCTTGAATTTCCTTTAACAATTAAGAAACCTAAAGTCACAAATGAATGTTTGATTTCAGACGTCGCAAGTTGGAACTGTGATGGGGCCAAAGGTGACAATGGCATACCGCCATTACATCTTAATAATCAGCAGCCTTTGACAACGTTTGGGAATCATCACAACCACAGCCATGGACATGGTCTCTTAGGTCGTAGTGACAATTATAGTGATGGGAGGTCATCCCCACCGAATCATTTAAAGAATGGTTACCTAAATTCCTCTCAGTCTGTTCATGCAGTCTCTTCTTCCTCTCACTTCCAATCGAACAATATAGCAAATCCAAGTCAAGTTAATATGACATTCTCTACTTCCAATGATGTAAGTGCTGCCAGTAATTACATAACTTCCTCCTCTGTGGGTATATCAATGCAGGATAAAGTTGATAGGCCGATGTCTCTTCATCCCTTCCCAGCCACTAGTGCGGGTTAGTGAAAACACTTTATTAAAATATCGTTCCAAGTTTTTTAAAATTGAAGTGAAACTTATGTGTTTAAAAATAATATCCAATAAATTTTGTTTTTGCAGGGGGTAGTTCAGCTGCCTTTTACCATCCTACAGATGGTCAGTTTTATACAAGTTCAAATTGTAACAACAGCAATATTAACGCTGTACAGCACGGTGAATTACCGCCGCCACCTTTTTGCTTAACCGAACTCCCCGAACCTCCAATACCCGTTTCAGAAATTGGTCCTATTCCACCACCTCCTATGTTCAGTTCTAATACACCTTCCCCAATACCTGCCCTTCGGAACTCCCTAATGCAGCATAGAGAACAAATGGCTCAACAAAGGGAACGCGAACAAAATCTCGCCGCTGCAATCGCAATGGTTGTACAAAACGCTCGGAATGCTGATTCGTACCCCCACGGACCCCACGGTATTAACAAAATACGTTACTCAAATCTGCAGATAATTTATTCTTTCTTATCTCTGACAATTAAAAACCTTATCTTTCATTTACTTTTTAGACGACGATGGAAGTGGCTCTGAAGAGGACGAAGAACTCTTGGAAGCTAATATGAATTTTCTGAGACTGAGTGGTAACGATGTCGATACGACCAGGGTAGAAGAAGTCCCAGCAAAGGAACCGAAGCTCAATGCAAAACCTGTTAAATCCGCATTGAAGAAGAAGGGGGGACTAGCGACTCCCAATAGCGGATCGGGCCCATCTACCCCTACTCAAGAAAACAAGACTATCAGTTCAAAACTTGAGCAAATCTCCAAGTAAGGCTTTACTCTAGTTTCTAGTATCTTGTGTATGTATGTATACCATTGTAGTAGTAATTTCTGTATTTCAAATGTCATTTTTCAATTCAATCAAGCATGTAGCTCAAAAATTGCTTCCATTTCACGGTTTACTGTCAAACGTATGTATGTGATTGGATTGAAATGCTTGGCAGCGAATATCTTTGTTCATTTTGCCATTTAAGGATCTAATGCAAGTTGTAAGCTACAGTATTTTGTAATTTCGGAAACTTATTTGCAATTAGGCATTTAATTGAATAACTTTTGCTGAATAACTCCATCTTATCTTATTGTACAATACTGAGTTTGAAAAGTAACCTAAACAGGTTGAAATTTAACATTTTCTCAAACAAAACTTGCCACTTCTTACGATTCGTTATCAAATCTTCTAAAGCAATTTTCAATCAGTTCTATGATATACAGTACCTACTCTAAATACACTACAGTGATACTAATTAGCTCTTCTTTCTCGAACTTTATGCTTTCAAGACGACCACCTTTGAGGATGATCTTTAGGTAAATATCGCTTGCCAAAAATAAGATGTGATTATTAACTCAATGCTTCGTTTGATGAAAAAACATTCTGAACTAACAAAGACGATAACCTTTATTTCAATGATTAGCTTTATGATTACAAGTTTTATCTTTCATTGATTCAAATTAATTGCATGATTTTAACCACGGAATTCCTTGCTGTTTTATTTGTTGTCAACACCCAAACGTTGAATTCGCTAGTTTTTTCAAGATTAAAAACATTGACCTATTTTCCTACTTATTTCTGTTTGGAAATTTTTCCTCTCTAATAAAATATCCTTCTTCTTTTTTTTGTAGAAATGTAACGTATCATTTGTTGCCCATGATAGAATACATCTAAATGTTCCCATTTTCTATTTAATAAACAGTGCAAGACCTATTCGATTTGGTGTTGGGCTGCCTCATAAAGAACGGGATGAGAATAAGGAGAATGCCAGGCCGAAGGACACCACAACAAAAGATGATGATTCTGATGGCGAAGGTCCAGTTTTATATCGTGATGAGGGAGATGGGAGTGCGGACGATGCCAGTAAGTTCTATTTCGAAGAATTTCCATTTTCTTGAATGACTAGCTGCTTTCTCAATGCTTCTTCCCTTCGCTCGCAAATTCGCTTTCGCTGCATTTTTACGGCATCTGTTCTGGCCTCTTGTTTCCGAACAACAACGCAGCGTCGAACCCGATGATTCCATCCAATCCGGTATTTAAACTAGTCATACTGTTATTTTTGGAGATGGTTTCTTCCGCTTCTCTGTCACAAAAGAATTAGCCGACCTAATTGTGTTCGTTTGGAGGA
This sequence comes from Lepidocyrtus violaceus, assembly GCA_034696905.1. Classification (NCBI taxonomy): domain Eukaryota; kingdom Metazoa; phylum Arthropoda; class Collembola; order Entomobryomorpha; family Entomobryidae; genus Lepidocyrtus; species Lepidocyrtus violaceus. The sequence continues at coordinate 5,174 of JAQGAI010002086.1, forward strand.
ACAATCCATTCTAAAATTTAGAGTGAAGCATGCATGGCATGGCCTGTCTGTCGTTCACAAAGCTCTTAATTGTATATGATCTGACAGGAACTAGGAAACAGTGAACTCGTCACACACAAAAAAAAACTCCTGCAGATTTCAGATATGTACAGGATTAAATCCTTTTCAAGGAAGAAAATCCCATATTGTACGTTCAAGTAGGTAGATACTAACCATAATCGTTCGCGACTCAATTCTTTATTGTCTGATGGAGCCAGCTTTAAGCTTCCCATATGAGTCGTTTGTCATTTGAGAAGCCGCATTTCCCTAGGAAAAAATTATATCAATATGGATTTAGGGATTTAAATATGAATATAATTAAGGAGAATACGTATGAGTAGCAAAAAAAAACAAGTTACATCTTACATACTCGTTTGTTCTCATACCCATATTGGGCAGAGGAACATAATACGTAGATGTAGATGTGTAGAAAAGGAGTTAATGTTTTAATGTTATGCTCATTCATTGACGTACATAGCTTTAACTTCTAACAAATTTTGGTCGGGCTGGCTTCTTTTTTTCTGCGTTGTTGATATTACTGATACTGATATTTCGCGAAAATTTTTGCAGAAGGGAGCAGAATCTTTTTGAAGTAGATTTTTTTAGGAAGTGATAGGAAGTTTTATTGTTTTGCCCTTGTACATGAGAATAATTTTGGTTTCCTAAATGGCAGCCATTCTTCAGTCAAGTCTGAAAGTGATGTATTTATTCTTGTCTAATATTTGCTCACGAGCTTGTCATAAACTATGCTCCTCTCTCTCTTGACATTGTGTTTTGCTGCTCGGAACTTTTTGAATGTGTGCACTGTAACCATCCTGATCATATTATGACTGAGATGTCGAGATTGAAGTTAATGTTTAGATGACGATGACGGTGATATGATCATCAATGGAGTTTTGTATCTGTTGCAACTTTTGACTTGCTAAAGATCAAGGGTGTTTTTGCCAAGAATGTTTGGGCTAGGGGATGGGATGTGTCGTTTTTCTATCGTTTAGTTATGAGCTTTTCCTAACGATTTTGTCGGAATGAATGGTTGAGAGAAAAAGGAGTGAAGTCATTTGTTTAGGACTAATGTGAAATTTTGGAGATAAAAATGCTTGTTTATATGAAACATTTGGTGCTGGGCTCTTCATTTTTCGGCGTGTTCTCTCTCGGTTTTTTTTTCCTTTCACTTCCGTTTACGTAGTACAATGTGGCATTGGTATCTTGATGAAGGATATTGAGCGTTGATTGATAGTCCGCTTGGGAGATGTTGAGGTTGGATTCAAAAATGAAGAGGAAAGCTTTGAGTTATTTGGCTTGTTTAGTTTAAATATTCTTGCTCCATGGGCAATGCTGGGACTTATGTTCCATGTTCCATTATGTGGCTAGAACTTACCTAACCAACCGTGTAATTATCTGAATCGCACGGTGAGAGGCGAATTTGTGAAATTGTCGATGTGAAATAAAAATGTAACCTTTGAAGAAAAAAAATCCACAAATGCAACGTCACCATCGTCATAATCATAAGCGCTATGAAGGCAGGCATGCTGTGAAACCTGCGATTTTTTTCCTCAATGAGTTTCTCGAGCTTAACTAATGGAGCTGGGATGGGAGTGAAGAAGGGAGTTAAATTGTAGTTCTGCATTTGTAAGATTGGATTTATAGGGCGGATGATGAGATGAGTCTAAATTAGCTAAACCAGACTTGTTTGAAAATGCAAGTGATGTGGAGTAGACTAGTGAGAGTGAATGAGTGGGAGATATTTTTAATGGATCAGAAAAGATCTGGTATGGACTGGATGGATGTTGTTGTCATTGGTGGAATTCCTTTTTAGTTGCGTGCTAAATGTTGTTGTGTGTTGGCTTCTTCTTCTTCTTGGCTCCCAAATGCGTTTACATCCAATCCAATAATATTTTATAAGAAGGAGAAAAAACTATAAACAACATGTGGAGGCTGAAAGTTGTAAGATTTGTAAAGAAGGCAAATAAGATGTTGTTCGGTGGTTCTATACTATGAGTGGATGTTTTTGCATGATGCATCAAAGATCATCATCGTCATTATCATTAGAATTGGATTGGATCAGTTTAGTAGTGGGGAGGAACTAAATCTCTCTGTTTTAATTTCATGTTTACTGTGGGACATCAGACTTTTGGGTAAAAAGCGATTTATAACTTTGACTTGACTCTGTGGAAGATGCCATTTCTGTGTGGTAGTTTCTCATTCATGATGTTGCTGCGGTGGGAATATAAATGTGGGTATAAAGAATCTACAGAAGGAAAATATACGTACTTAGGTAATGCTAGTTTGTTCTGAAATGTCCTTTTTCTGAAACTTCGCAGCTTGAGAATTCTCGCGAAATTTTTTTTAAAGCTCTGGTAGAAAATGAAGAAGAACCATGCTCCTGCACATTGCCTTTTAGGTTAGGAGGTGATACAGCTTGGCTTTTCCGTGGGTTGTTGATTTGATGCTTGTTTTTTTCCTCGCGAATTATGTGGCTGAATAATCAGGATGGTATGCGATGATGAGTGGAGAGATACTCCGAAGAAGATAAGCTTCTTCTTCGTAATTCCATAGTGGAGTGAATGCATCTTGTTACAACGACGAGCTTGTTTTCCTAAATTTCTATTTAACTAGATCGCCTATTATTGTGAACGAACACACACCTATCCCATCCGATCTGAAGGTTCATGCCATGCTGCTGCTGATGAGATGACGAAGAAAAGATGGGAAATGGGTGATGTGTTGAGATGATACGATACAGATCACAAAATAGATTTTTGTTTATATGCGTTTTTTGCTGCCTGTCTGCTTTTTACTGCTTATATGATGAGAATGAGAAGAGCCACCTCCTCCTCCTGCTTTTCGCTTACCTATTTCAGCCGTAGCGTGAATTATTCTTTTTTCCATTTTCATGTTCCATGTTATATATGTTTATGTATATTATAATGATGATAATGATGATGGAACTAACGTTGTTTTGTTTCCTTAGATCGTTTGGCTGCAAAGATCGCAAGAAAGGATAGTCTTGCGTTGAAGCTATCGCTGAGGCCCGATCGGGATGAGCTAATAGCGAGGAACATCATTCGAGTTGTTTCAGAGAAGGAACAACAGGAAACGAAAGAAACAATTGGTGCCAAACTGAATAGGTATGTGTGTCGATACGAATACTCAGTTATAAGTGATTTGTAAATCGGAGATCAGTTTGAGTTACCTACTCTGTGAACAAAGTTTGGATTTTTGGAGGGGGCACAGAGATTATAGCTTGATTTTTCTCATGCAAAGTTCAAAGCAGAGAGAATAAGCAGGTGTCCAGGAGAAAGTTCTTTCTTTAAACAGTGATAACTTTGATATCATATTGATATCGATATTTCGCAAACATGCCTACCTACATATATTATGATAGTGGGATTGTGTCGAGGAAAAAACGGATGAAGCCGTTGAATGGGATAAATGTTCTGAAATCAGCTATAAAAGATCTCCGTTACAGGTTTCATGATGATGTAGTGTATTTATTCCATCCTGCTTTAATTCTTAACAGACGGCTTAGTATGAGACCCTCGGCGGAGGAACTGGAGGAAAGGAATATACTTAAAAGTAAGATAAGATATGATAAAGGAAATACTAAAGGAAATTGCTTCAGTTTACCCCATAAGTATACAACACTTATACGTAAAATTACAATGCTATATGATTTGTGCATTTTTGCCATTTTTTCCTCAACAGAGCAAACTCCAGAGGAAGCTAAAAAACTTAAAGAAGAGAAGAAAAAAATGCTATTGCGGAAACTTAGTTTTAGGCCGACAATCGAAGAGCTGAAAGAAAAGAAGGTATAAAATGTCTTGCAGCAACATTTAATCTTCTTTGCATCTTAATCATCATGACCTGTTTCCCAAAAGTGTGCTTTATGGATTACTTATATTTTGTTTTGCAGATTATTCGCTTTAACGACTACATAGAAGTAACGTGCGCACAGGAATACGATAGACGCGCTGATAAGCCCTGGACGAGATTAACTCCAAAAGATAAAGCAGCAATCAGGAAAGAGCTAAATGATTATAAAAGCACAGAAATGGAAGTTCATCAAGAGAGCCGCCATCTCATCCGTTTTCATAGACCCTAGTGATAAATTAAAATTAGTGATATTTTCGTTTTTTAATTTGTCGTCAACAAACTATATACTTCTCGTGAACCGTTTTAATTCATTCATGCCTTCTCACACTGATATATCTCAATCGACTCTTTATGGATCCTGAAAGGAAGCAGTTTTTTGTCGGCCTGCTTTAATTGTGCTTTAAATTAACTAATGGAGTCTGCTGTTAAGATATTAGTTGTTATCATCGGCAAATGGATATTATTACCTAGATTGTTTTATATAAGTTTCCTAAACGGGCAAGACTATCAGCAGAACGAAATAGTTCATCATAATATACAAACTCCTCCTGACTACTTAAGATGATGAAAGGTTTATGATTCATTTTTTAATTCCGCAAACAAACAATTTTTGTATCTGTAAAAACAAAACAATATTTAGCAACTAAGGATCTAAACATGAAAAAGGAAGCCAGGTCTGTAAAAAGGGTGATTTCCAAAAGGTCTTCAATAGAGAAATGCAGAGGTGATGCACGTTCACGAAATATATGCATGCAATATTAGGAGAGAGGGGGAGAAAGTTTTAGGGAATAATGGTTAAATATTCCGGAGACTGATGTTGATATGTAGTAGTGAATATTAATTTATATACAAAACTTTTTAACGTATCTAAATATACATGTACTAAGAAGTAAGAATACAAAAAACAAAGCATTTTATTACAAATCCTAAATGTAGAGATTTATGCGGTGGACTTGCACTTTCGTGTATGTTTATATATTTACTTGTGCATTCAATTCTATTAATTACATATATATTCACCGTTGTTAGTTTTTCTTACATAATGCGTTTGTATAAATTGCTCAAGCAAACTGTTTCGGGGAGGATATGGAAAATTTTATTACAGGCAGGATATGAATTTTCATATTTTAAGATCTGAAAACGAAATCTTTTTCTCTCATAAAAAAATTATAAATACACAAGCAAAAAAGTATGGTAAACGTAAATGTTTTATGTATTGATATTGATGCTAAATATTCTGAAAAAGTACGAGTGAAATCATTGTTATTTATATTCAACAGTTTTATGAAAAACTCATTTTTAAATCAACTCGGACACAAATTGGGCAACTTTTAAAAAAGTTTTAGAAACGCTATATAATTCTAGTTGAAATTCTGGACTACTCTGACTAATAAAATGGTGACCCTGTCTCCCACTCGCAGGAGAGTTTTCTTTTTCAATGAAGATTACAGGGTGTATAAAAAAACCAGTCGTTCATCTATAAAATACATACATATATTAATCCTTTTTAAAATGCAAGTCGTTTGTTATTAATTATAACTTCTTTTTTGTGATCTGTGATTTTCAAACTTTTATAAACATTCAGTAACTTATGTGTCAATAAAGTATTATGCAGTTTTTTTTGTTCGATAATAATTTTGTTCTTGAGTTATTATTATTATTACTATTAATTATTCTCATTGTCAAATAACGAAAGGGCCTAAAGATAAATGGCTTTTTATCACGATAAGCTTGCAATTCCTGTTTAAAACTGTACCTAATTAAATAAAAAAATTGTATAATGTAACTGCAAAACTCAACAATGTGTAATGGGTAGAAACAGCCTAATACGTAATTTAACTATATTGTATAGCTGTGTAATGTGTAATACTAGTACATGCTACATTTTTAAAGCAAAGGTGTCAGAAACAAAACTGTCTTGTACATGTGACGTGCTTGTACTTTTATGATTTGTAAGTTACTCTTCTGAGTGCCCGATCTAGAATTATTTATGCTGATTATAATTAGCGTTTTAAATATTGTAAAACCAATACAAAGTACCGTTTTCAATATATTATCTTATATACATGAGAATAAAGATTGTTTTCAAATGTTGTTTTTAGTTCATGAAAGTAAATGGACATTTGAGAATATATGAGAAAAAAATGAAAATAAATCGTAAACACTATTATCACAAAACGGATGTATTATGTTTTTACTTTTTTGCATTTTGCATAGTCAATTTATTGAAATGATCCGGAGTAGTATAAGCTCTTTCAATACTCGCTCAATTAGGTATTCGATATTTTTGTGTCATTTTTTTTTATACATTTATCATCATAACCAAGTACTTATAATCAAATAAGGCAATTTATACAACACTTCATCGAATTACATTGAAAGAAAGGACTATTACCACCACCAACTGAACCGAAATGCAAACAGCATTTTGTGTGTGGTTTAGAATATATAGCCTGATCCACAAAATTTTAGTTCTGCCACTTTTGGGCTAGTCTGAACGAACATCAACGACAACATGGGGAGTGAAATTATTTAAACATAAAAGACAAATAACTTTTGTAACGGAGGAGTACATTATGCTTAAAATTCTTACGAACAGTTTTACCATCATCTCATTACACAAAAAAAACTTTTAAAACAGATAGAACATTTTTCGAAAGTTTTAATTGGAGAGGAACCCAAAATTCTATTAAAATTGCACAATCGCATCTATACTATATACTGAGCCATACATTTTTCTTTTTTGTATTTGTAATTTATTAGTTTAGCTAGCGATTTACAGTATCGTAAATGGAACTGGAAATTTTCATAAAGGCCACATACAGACTCACTCGGATTGTAATTCACTGAGTAAAAACGAACACACTGTACTCAATCAATAATAACAAAAAACATAATAAACACACTAACTAAATTACTACTTAGCATGATAAAACTATTAGTGCAGCCTTAATTGCCTTCTTCTTTAAACTCCGAAGAAGAAGATTGAGTCATATGTACCACACTTAAGAAATACTAAAAAACAATAACAGTAAATGAACAGTAACAAACAGAATGGTAATAATTATAACAATGAATGAGCGATTCAAATACTAACTCTTTACAATTTGTCTCAGTATCAGCAACATGTAAAGTTTGTGCACCCACTGCTTTTCTTTGTCTAAACCCCGAGAGAACCAATGTACGAAAAATCGATGACAGATTACAAGTAGTGATGCTGACATTAATCGTCGTACTTAATATCATACTTACTTCACGCTTTCCTTAGGTAATTTATACAAATCAACGTTTTACATCCGAATTCTGCGAAGTTCTTAATATTGTTACAGATCTACTTGACTATTACGTTACATGTCCGCTCGTCCCTTAAAATTAATTATTTCGGTATTTATTTTAACAATATTATACGATTCTTAGTCTTATCCTAAGTTGATATTGCTGTCATTCAAGTAACGAAATGTTACGTGTTGGTTTTTTTGCTTCCGCCCTTCGATGGTTTACAATTAATGAAAAACAAATAAATAAAACGGGTAACATGATATCAAGCTGTCTTCAAGTCTAGTAAAATTGTTAAAAGAATTCCATCTACTACGGCTAAAATTACATTAGTAATAAATAGTTAGGTATTTGTATTCACGGTTTTCGCTATCAACAAAAATTACAAAAAATGACTATTGAATTCTTGTGAGTGTAAAGGGCAAACTGGCCCACTGGCTGAGTAATTGTGTAGTAGTGAAAAGGAATATATTGAATTAACATAAATTATTATGACAAAGAATTACATAAATATTGTGCTTAAGCTTAATTAATAATTATATTAATATAGCAGCCCTTAATTTAAAATGTAACCTTAAAAGGCGGAAGGTGCTCGTGAATACTGATACCCCTTCGAATGATTTGATTTACTAGGTATGTTCTATAAAGAAGGTACTAAATGATTAATAGGCTCAGGTCCACCG
>JAQGAI010002087.1:0-13040 GCA_034696905.1 Lepidocyrtus violaceus
GGTGCTAAAATAAAAGAAAGTACTTTTTTCCCTAAAAAACTTTGACACTTGAAAAAGTGGATGGCCGGTCGTCACTGAATAGCCGATGGAGTGATGGCAGTGTTCAACTAACTTAAGTAGAATTATATTCTGGAAGAAAAATATATAATATATAACTGAAGCAGATATACTCGCTATAATATGAGGATGATATGAGTGATGCAAGGCGAATCCTGCATTTTTCCTCCGTGTTAAATGAGCTTAAACCAGTTTTTACCTATGCAGAGGGGTAGCTTTCTTCATAGATTAGGCGAAATATCAAAGAAGAAAAAAAATGCTTTCGATTAAGTATATTCTTTCTTTCCTCCCAACATTATTCTCCCCTCCTCTACACATAATCATCATGGTCTTCTTCCTTCCTCTTCTTCTTTTCACTTTTTTAAGCTCTTATTTATGGCAAGTCAATGTATGAATATAGATCGGTTGATAAGTATAAGGAGGCGGATGAGGGGGAAAATCATAATGGCAAAAAACAGGATTTGGTTCGACAAGCGGAGAAGTGAGCTCCGACGACGACTCCTCCACAACTACAAACAAGTAAAGTACTACGGGAAAAAACATTTTATACTTTCCAGAAACACAGTCACATTTTCTCTTATTTTTCACTCTAAAAGGAGGAAACGAAAAAGTAGGGACAGGAGGGAGGAAAAAAGTTGGACTCCAGTTTTCCACACCAAACACCATCGTCATCATCAACATCATCATCATCACCAGTTGTAGAAAATATTAGAGTCAGTCAGTCAGTCACGCAGCATATGGAATTGAATGCATAATCATATAGATTTTCACCAAGTTTGTTTGAAAATCACCGTCAATTTTCCTTCCCACTTTTTTTTTCTCCGGGATGAGGAAGGATGTGCTAGGGGGATGAGGAAGGATGTGCTAGGGGGAAAGGAGGGAAGAGAAGAGTGGCAGGATTATCGTTATGTAACTGGCAGTGCCGTTGCCAGCTTTCTCAGAGGAAATTTATAATAGCTACGTAAGCGCTTCCAAAGTAGGCGCTATACTTTCTACCTAAGAAAATAGCCAGTTATTATTTTAGAAATTTTTTAATGTTCTAAAAACTGCAGTCGGATGCTTAAACTATAAATGGAATAAACAACGTCAGTTTCAGCAGCAGCAGCATTTAACTAAAAACTCATATGAGTCATATGCACCTGACCTGATGATGAGTCCCTTAGTCAGTTTGAGTTTTGAGCCTACAGTTTTGATGGCAACAGCTAATCCATTTTTTGTTACTCCAGAAAGCTGCATCTTGTCACATTTCCCTGAAAATTCATGCATTCCAGCTTGGTACCAAACATAGAAAGTTTTCATCTTTCCTGTCACACCACACACTACCACCAGCACCACCCACCCTCCAACCAAACAACATGTTTCTTCCTTCCTTCCAACAGGGAAAGTTCGCTCTCACTTGCTCCAACAAATATGCACATGGTCCAATCTACATAGACTCTGCTGGGGTGAAAATGTGCGAAGTATGCAAATGTCGTGAGACTGAAGACATTACAGTTGGAAATAAAACATGCTATCTCAACTAGCCATCTTGAAAATCTAAAGCTGGGGAATGCTCCAACATTAAAGTGAGACATCAAGACAGTGACGACTGACGACAACTACTTCCAACTTTTTGTAAACCAGCTTCAATTGCAACATTGTGTGTGCACTTTAGTGTTCCGCTTCCGCCCCAACAAAAAGTCGAGTTGAGTCTAGTCATAGGATCCATTGTATTTTGGACGGGAAGAGAACAGTTCATATAATTCCTCTTAAATAAGTCGTAACTTCCCTCATTCATACCCTTTTACTAGCTTCTTTATGCTTTGAGCATAGAAAAAAAAAGAATAAGAAGGCTATTTTCATGATGGTGTGAGTGATAATGCCCCATTTTCTCTTTTTACAACGTTGTCTCATTTTCTCTGGAAACCGATACAAGGAGCTATTAAGAACATGTGGATATCAACTTTAATATCTAATGTCTTCATAAACATGTCCATACTAAAATGTAGAATGGTGAAAATTCATGCATTTTTTTCCTCCCGTTTTGACAAGAGATCTTAATCCGGACTAAAAACGATGAAGAAACGTGGCTTAAATCCTTCAATCCATTTTTGTTATCAAAATTATACTTTATAGAATAAGTTGCTTTCTCCTTATAAGAGAAAGTGAATCCAAAAATGTGAACATAATCATTTCATTTGATTTTAAAGTTTTATATTAAAAAATGATTATCCACAACAAACTTGCAATGCAATTTATTTTTCTTTCTTTCTAATTGTAATCAGTTCCTGTGCAGTAGTCCATACCTCGAGAGAATCCGGTTCACAGTAAAAATAAAAATTTAGCTTGAATATTTATTGTACGTTTTTTCCAGTAACTGTCATCATCACTATCACCATCATTGATATCATGCAGGTCCCCCAAAAAAATATCGAAAACGGGAAGTAGGGTTCGGTGAAAAAGGCATTAAAAGGGAAAGAAAAAGTCATCTAAATAAATGGAGCGTGTAAGTAAAGAGCACATGCAAATAATAATACAGTACATGCATCGCTGCATGCATGTGCTTCATGCATTGCATCATGGAATGGGCTAACACCTAAAGAGAAATATGGAGAAGGTTAATGTTTTTCTTTGGAGGTAAGGTACCTACTAAGAAAGAAAAAATGGAGAATTCAAACAAACTGCTGGGGGAAAGTAAAAAAGAGAAGAAGAAATTTGGGTTGACTTCCTGAAACATTTTCAAAAGTTTTCGTATCCCTTTTTGGTATTGATGTAGCCAATAAAAATGTTGGGTCGAAATATGGGAATCTAAAAAGGAGACATTTTCAACCAAGTCAATTTCAAATCACAATCTAATTCCGAAAAGAAATAATTAGAAATTAGTAGCTAGCGGTATAAAACATTATTTAAAAAATTGAGCAAACCTCGGGCAAAAAAAACTTCAGCGTTTACACATGGGCTGCAGTACTTTTTAATAGGAATCTAGCTAGAAACAACTATCCTAGAATGCGGAATGTATGAAACGCGGAAATGTGCACAATTGTTACGGAAAAGGATCGTTTTGAAGAAAAGAATTGCATTAGATCTGCCCATGATGCCACCATTCGTTTCCCTCAATGTCGGCTGCCTACTTTTTTCACTTTACTTGGTTGGTCTGGTTGCTTCTGTTCTTCTGCTACAGGCTGCCCCGGCACAAGCAATTTTTTCCTCACAATATGTTTTCCCTTTTTTCTCATTTCGTCTCAAGTAGTGTGAGTGTCCCAGCTAGCTTTTCGCTATTTTCGACTTTGTCATGCCAAATGGTCCGGTTCATATGTTCTCACTTTTTCAACATAAATATCCAGACTCTAAAAAAAGTTCCCCTGTATAAGCAGTGGGGTATTACTTATATCCAGAGGAGAATGTCAGGATGAGACAGTGACCAAGAAGATGACGCTCTATCTCCTCCAATGACTCTCATCACTTTACCTTTTCACTCTCTTCGCACTCCCGCTTCCCCCTCCAAAACTCGGAGAAAAAGGGCCAGCGCGGACAAAGCGGGACAAGGGAAAGCGTGGCAAGGCTCATCCTCAGTGTAGAAAATGGAGAAGAAAAAAGGAAAAATGGAAGGAAACAGAGGGAGTCAAAATATTGCGTAACATCCTTTGTTGACTAGCCTAATATTTCCTACTTTCATTTTATCTGACTGGGCACAATCATATAAAAAACATTGGTCCATTGAGAGAGAGAAAGACAACCATATAGAGAAGAAAAAAAATGGAATAGCAGTAGCACTAACACCACCAACAGCCTGGCACATAAGTAGCGTATAATACAGCAGATGGATTATTTTTCTTGTATGCATGTATTTTTTCTCTCTCAAGTGTATAAAGTCCTGGCTACGATTTTTCTCCCCATAAATGAAACTATTCAATTTTTAAACAAGTGGAGCAACTTACAATCATTCCCGACTGTATAAACTCTAACGGAAATATATAAACTTGAGGATAAGCTCAACTTTTCCACTTGCTAAAAAATCTCTTTCCATTTATCCAAGGGATCCTAAGACGGACCATGTGCCCCCAGTCTGGGGACAACCAAGTTGCATGATTGGAGCAAAGTGGCACACAATGCCACGATGGGGGAAGCGCAAGTAGTTAAGATATGTCGGGAAAAAGGATGACACGGAGGATGGGGAAAACAAAGAAGGAAATTGGACATGGGCGAGGAAAATGAGAGTTGAAACGGATCCATTTTTCTTGTCCCTGCGAATGCCGACCAAAGTGTCCAGTGTTCCTTTCACAAATGCAAATTCACATCCTTTCATAAAACTGGGAGGATCAACTGAAGCAAAGTATCACTACTGTTCAAATGCTAAAGTTTCATAAAATGGTGGAAATTGAGTTGGCTTCATTTCCTACTTGACTTCCGCCCACCTGGTTTCCATTCTGCAGGCGTGCGGATTTAAAACTCAAGCTTTTAGTCTTCTGTGCATTTTTACAAAAGAATTCTTAGCCGTTTCATTACAAGAGGAGTAACAGTGATTCATTATCTAATGTTTCATTCAAACTAAATTCTTGTTTAATAATTATCCGTAAGGGGGTGATACACTGTTAGGTATTTTTGCATTACCAGTCTACTTTGCCAGCCAATCGTATTCCTTGAGGAAGTGACCCATTTCTGGACACATAAACCATGTGTCACAGGCACACTGTCTTGTCTATGAGGCTGTATGTATGTAGGTAGGTATGCTTGTTGTATCTAAAAAAAGTCTATTCATAAGAGAGGCAACCTAGCTGATTTTGCAATGCTATTCTAGTAGGAATTCGATATCTGTCATGGTTTATTAGTCAAAAGTGCTTTTATTATAAAAGCTAGATACTTCAAACATATCTTTTTAATAAAGGATGTTTTTTTATTTACCCGTCCATCTACAAAAGGGTTGCTCCGTTTGTTCTCTTCTCATATCATTACCCTCTTTCACTTGCCCTTTTCTGAATGATACATACCTAGTACCTACCTAATTGTAGGTATGTTGCATCATCTTCCTAACAAACTGAAACGAGCAAGTTGAAGAAGTAGGTTTTGATGACTTACATTTGAAAACAAAATTCAAACCTGAGAGAAGGTTACATCATCTCATAAAACTGTGCTAATGCAATACTTTCATTTTCTTCCAACCTAACAAACTCAGAAGACAGCTGAAGAAAACAAGAAGGGTTAGATAAAAACGAGTACTGTTTATTTGCATGATCAACTCATATCGTTTGCACCACGATCACAACACCAAATTTTCTTTAAGTTCGATTTAATTATTTTCCAAAGGAATCCTAAATTACAGAATGATCGCTTATACTTTCCCCCTTTCACTTTTCTACTCTTTTTTTACAGGGGAAGCTAATGTTTCACATAATGGAAGTATACCAAAGGGAATAAGATTGCTTTAAAACATCGATTCTTCTCCAATCCTTCCTCAGGTTTTTTCTTTACTTTGTGTCTTTTGTTTCCTCAACTCGATATTCAGCATTTTGGTCGATTGTTTTCCTTTTCACTTACACAGATGCATAACGATATAGATTCGAGGAATGCATAAGCACTAAAAATTACAGAAGAAAGCGAGAATCGATTACCTTTTATTCATTGAAACTCATGGTGCAGAATTTTAATCTAATTTTTCTCTTTCAAACTACAATTTTCTAAAAAAAAAGAAAGCAGGAAGAAAAAAGTGGAAAATTTCATAAAATTGTCAGATGGGTCGAGAAAAACTTTTAATCAAAAGCGGTAGCACACCGACCGCCATCAAAAACGTTAGGGTTTCCCTCTTCCTACCTTTTTGGATTCGGCTAGTTTTTTTTTACCCCTATCCTCCCTCTCCCTCTGCGTTGGTTGCGTCAACTAGAAAAAGTTGTCGAGAGGGTGCCAAAGCCAAAAGCACAAAATATTAAACGTGCTTGCAATCGTAATTCGAAAGAAATTTTTCATGACTTTGGCTGTCCTTGTTGGGAAAGTAAAAACTATACGGACATACTTTCACCTTTTTTTCAAACATAACGAAATATGTTAAGAAAATTTGTTATTTATTTTAGCTTATCTTGGTTTGCTGTAAAAAAAGAGAGAAGAAAATGCAACTCTAACTGCTTTTGACTCTCATGTACCCAACTCCTCCTCATATTACATTCGTATTATACGAAATGACTAAAAAAACTAAAGAAGAAGAAAAATCTCTTGAAAGTGTAAAAAGAGAATGATTTCTCTCTCCATCCCGAATTATATATTACATGTCGTATTTTCCTAAATCAAAAACATTATCGCCATCACTAAAAACAGAACGTTTTTTTTGAGAGAAAGCAAAAAAAACGTTTCCCGTTGGACAGTTTCCAATAAAACAAACATATTTATTTATCATACGTTTTTTACGTAATATTTTTTTAAACAAATAAAACAGGCAGACGAAGAAAAAAAGTGGTCTAACTGAACCTATATCATTATTATTATTTTTTGAAAAATGACACAATTTTACAACCATCGTGAGTAACGAATAGCCCGAGTGTCTGGCTTGGTGGAATGCTATCGCCCAAGAAGCAAAACTGTCAATTGAAGGGTCCGATGGGACAAACTAGCAGTCCTTATAAGGAAAGCACCTTTAATGCAATAAGTCAAGTGGGGAAAGTATCGTATGAAAAGAGTTCAACTATAGTCATATGTAAGTAGGTTTGTATGTATCCGCTTGAAAGATCACCGCAGCGGAAAAATACATAAAATCTGATAAGAGGTCCGATCATTCAGTCAGACAGGTTTGAGTAATGGCTCGGGCCTGACCACACACACATGGGTCTTTACTATAAGAGGAAAACAGAGGGAGAAAAGGTTCAAGCTCGTTTTTATACCTACCCTCCCTACTTACTTATGTACTATTACCAGGGATTTCCAAAAATATATTAAGGGAACAGTTGGCACTTTCCCGTGTCATGTCTATTTCTCACTTTTACGCAGATTTCTATTCCCTTTCATTTCACCAAATCTATCCGATTCATATTATATGATGATATGATATAATATGAGAGAGAGAGAAATATATTTCTTGTGTATTGAAGGACGACTGCTAACATCTGGATTGAGAGCGGAGAGAGCACAGAATAAGAGCTAGTTTGCGTCATTTTTATTATTACTTTTCCCTTCTTGTCCAACTCCAACAAACATTCTACATTAAGCAAACAGACACAGCAGCAGCTTTACAGCAGTAGATTCCAGCAAAATTACATGGCTTTCTTTTACGGCTTATTCCCGTCTTCTGCTTTATGTCCTTTTATCGAATGAGGGATGACCACTGTCTTCTGATCTCACTAGCTATTTAACTTATACCAATACAAATACGTAACTTATCATAGATAATTTAACTATGCGATGGATACAAATGTAAAAAAGAAATGAATTTGTGACTTGGCTTTCGCCATCTTGATCGTCTGGTTGGTGAGCAGGTGTAATAACTTTTTTCATGTAGCCAAATTAAATGACCTGAGAGGAAAAGTCTTGAAATAATCACCAAAAACGGGGGAGACCGCTCATTATTCCTGCATTTATCGTTTCTTTCTATTCATTGGAATTTGGTATAGTTTTTTCTACAATGTAAGCAATCATCAGTATTATAATCATATCATCGGTGCTGCTAAGAATAGGTATACAAGATCATCATCACCCGATCCCTATCATAATATCGGAGGAGAAATGGATTTTTCTGAGATCGTGACTGGTGTCGTACATGACTCAATTTTATGCTTTCCCCCTGTTGGGTAAAGCTAAACAAATGTAATATAATGATGGAGATGAGATGGAGGGGGCATGCTTTGTATTATGTATAGAAGCTAGATAGATTTTACATCAATGAGGAAGAAAAATGCTGATTTCCTATTCAAGTTATGTTTACATTTTATCTCCGGCTTTCTAAAGAAGGAGAACCGGAGAAAAGGAAACAAAAAATCTGTGATTGTTTCTCCATCAGACACATTGACTGCTGACTATCTATCTATACTGATCGGGCATGGAGGAAAATGCAGATCAATGTAGAGCAACTATAACAAAAGGAATCATGTAAAACCGCTTCATCTCATCTGGGAAAAATCTCACAAAAAAACTTCGGCAGAGCCAAGGCTAGCTAGCATCATTCTAAACAGGCTTGATCTGATAAGTGAAGAATCCACTTCTTCCCTCTTTTCCCCTCTTCCACCCCTCTTGCTTCCTCAAGCCTCCGTACTTGATTTCTTAAGTGTGATGAATAAAAAAAGAAATTGGACTTGATCCTATTTCTGGGAGTACTTTCCCCTTAACAGTCCCAAGCCCAAATATAAATATACTGCATACGATGAGTATAGAAGAAAGGTACCTATTTTATAGGGAGAAGAGGTAGCATTGCGTACAACTTCCGACCGACCGGATATGCGTTTTTTTCCAGTCAGGAAAAAAACTACCGCCTTGGTTTGGCTTGGATGACTCTTCTCTCCTCGTTAGTTTGCAAAGTACTTGAGATCGTTAGAAATCCCTCAAAATTAGTTTATGGGATAAAATATTTGAGAAAAGCCTCTGAGGCATCAATGAAAATCTTTCCCAACCGGGAGACTTCCAAAATACTGAGCAATATTTGTATAAAATTTTGAAAGAACGGCAGATATATTTAAAGGGACCACACGTATAGGAAGCGGCGGATGTATTTTTAGCAACCAAACCACAAGAGGAAGAAAAGGATGACTTGCACAAATCGTATCAAATTATTTTTAAACATTATTTAATTTGCATTCAATGCATACATCTGGCTTAGCATCATAGTTTGCTTTTGGGCTTCCGGAATTGCAACATCCATCCATCCTCCAACATTATTTTTGGTTGTGCAATGATTTCCTCAACACTTTAGAATTTTTAACTGGTGAAAGTAAAAAATTCAATCGTTGTGCTTTTTTGCCTCTTATCCCTATTATAAAAGTGCATGAATATATTCATGTTTGTTCCAACTTTGTTTCCAGATTTCAGTCTCCTTTTTTTGCTTATACACCAGTAGGCATTTAAAATACAGAAAAACAAAGCAAGTTTGTAATAAATCCATCAAGAAATAAACTAAGACATCTTGTTTTGCTTTTACCAGTGCTTTCTCCTAATATCTCAATCTGTAATAGTATAGGAATGTACCATTTTTTATACATGCATCCATCGGTCTGGCAGACGTTTCGAAAAAGTGCAAATACAATGAGAATGGAGTGTTTTGAAAATTATTTCCAAGGTATGTGTGTACCTAAGTAAGAATTTCTTATACATTGTTCCATTGATCTGCAAAAAAGTAGCATCAAATCACTACACAACCCAACAGTCAAAAAATCTGTTTACGTGTTAAACATGAAGGAGCATAAAAGGTTCCCGATGTTCTTGTCGGTTATTGTTACAATTCACACCAGACAAACATTCCATTCCATTTTTTGGAGGAAACAAGATCCCACCAGAGATACCAGAGGAAAGTGTAAAGGAAAAATCTTAAATACATTTTAAAATGTATGAATAAAATAAAATATACATTCATTCGTTTCTCCCTTCCTTCGCATCAGCCATAAATTA
Organism: Lepidocyrtus violaceus; assembly: GCA_034696905.1. NCBI lineage: Eukaryota > Metazoa > Arthropoda > Collembola > Entomobryomorpha > Entomobryidae > Lepidocyrtus > Lepidocyrtus violaceus. The sequence goes on from JAQGAI010002087.1 coordinate 9,613, forward strand.
TGTGTAACAAAAGTACACGTACCATTTCCATATTTTCACAATCAATCAATCCTCAGAAAATCTGTAAGATCTATAAATTATTCACAAGGTTTTTTCTTATGCAGGGAGAGAAGCAAGTTAAAGTGAATGCAAAACTGGGTGCTTGCGTCTACTAGTTGGAGACAAAGCTAAAGACATATATTTGGGGCAGTCATTGTCGTCCCGTCCTGAATATTTTCTTAAAGAAGGGAGACAAAATACAAATCTAAAGCATATGATGATGATAATAAACAATGATCACTGTGCCGACTCGACTATGCGTAAAAAACTTTCTAGTTTCATAAGTAGGGTGGTGGGCGGATTTGGTGGCTGTTCCTTCAGCTACAGTTTTTGCTTAGTGAAAATGCTCTAAACTTGACTGCTATAATTTATTCGGCATGTTTGTATTTGCTTATTAGTTATTTTCTTCATATTCAAGTTTTTGTTTATTTAAAGACTTTCCCCAGACTAAACTAAAGTTTTTTGTTTGAGTACACAATGAATATAAAAAGGGAAATGGGAAAAGCTGGAGTTGAACATCCAGTCTTCCAGACATGGATTTGTAGCACACAAGTTTTTGCAGTTGGAGAATGGAGAGTCAAACTTATTGACTTTCTCTCGAAACATAATTATGAGACTTTTCTGTTTAAAAATAGACACAATTGAATAAATGGAGCAGAATTATGCAATTATATTTTGCCTGTAGAAAAATAGTTAACAACAGCTCGCCTACTTGTTTTCTTTGCAGTTCTGTCGATGGCTTAAAAAATTAATAATATATTTTTTTTTTCAAATTTTATTAGGATTTTGGTTAATTCAATTTACGATTTAGTCACAAGAAAGTGGGATATTCATTTATAAAATCCCATTTTTCTATTTCTTTTACCAAAACTCAACATTAAGCAAGGAAACCTTTCCATTGTCATTCAAAAACTAGCTTTGGCTGCCTCAGCCTCCCTCTCATAATTTTTCTCTCTCAGACTGAGACACTTCCTTTCACAAACCGTTCATGACATCACGGCACGGCGGCCGCCCCTCGTGAAATCTGTTGATCAGATTACAACAGCAGCAACAGTCACACAAAAATAAACCGGATAATAGGATTCCAAACAGAAGTGAAAACACTAATGCAATTTAATGCATTGATGGTATTAAAACACTCCTACTACGTGCTGATGTCACTGCATCACATCACATCTCATTCATCTCCTTTGTAAAGTGAGTCGCGAGTCATCTACCCCAATCCAACCTGTTTATATAGCTCTTCAACTTACAAGATAAATATCAGCAGATTACTCTTCCTGATATTTAAATCGAAATCAATGATCCTTATTCCTGATGGTGATTATTTTTTCCCTTTTCTCTTTTTCTATTCCATAAATCCTCCCATTTACTTTGGAAAATTGGTAAAAAAAACAGAAAAAGTGGAATAAGACATTTTTTCCGTTTAGACTGCTTTCCACCCTATAAAGGAGGGTTGTTGGGGGTACATAAACAAACAAAACAAAACTATTTTTCCTGTTCAATGGAAAGAATGCCAGTCGGGTCTTTGCACCTCCCCGCTTAGATAGGAGATAAACTATATTAAGGCAATTTTCTGCTTTGCATGCTCCCTCCTTGTTAGATGAGATGAAGCAATTTTTTACATGGAAGATAAAGGACAGCGCTAAACAGGGATTCTCCTGGTGCGCCATATTCCTATAAAGGTTCTGGTTTGATAAACACATACATCTTGTTAGCAAGAATTTTCTTGGTGACGGAGGTGGTATCACTATCCGAGTTTGTTTTCCTCCCAAGGTCCCATAGAAAGTATAAACAAGCCAATATAGTCAGGAGGACATGGTGAGACACCGTCCCGGTAAAAAAACAGCAGGCCGGTTAAAGGAACTGTGCAGCAAGCAGCGGAGATTTAAAGCTTTTCTATACATCTCCGACGCTCACTCCTTCAAGATCTACGTAAGTAGGATGGAGAGCATGTTATGTTGATTCAGAGCACCGATGATTCCTCCAGACAAGAGAAAGTAAAGCAGAGCCAATACATATTGCATTCCAGATCAACATAAGGTATCGAGCCAGTACACAGTTTGGAAGCCTACTTCCCTGAGAATCAAATATATTGCATTGCTCTTTTTTCCACTCCTCCATTCCTTCCTCCTTTCTGCCCTTTTTTCTGCTTGGCCATCACTTTTCTCCTGGAATTCCCCAATGTGTCGTTTCTCCAAGATGTTTACATTTTCAATTCCGTCTCTCTCCCTTTCACCCTCTCCTCCATCCTTAGCCAAGCCATTCTTCTTTTGTTGCTCTTTTTCCCTGCTCCTACAGAGGGATGTAGTGCACATAAAAATGTACACAATTTTTTTTTCTTCTGCTCCCCGGTACATTCGCTGATTTGAAGAAAATACCCATTTAAATAGTACTGACATTGTTCCTTTCAATTCAATACTTTAATGTTGACTGACTGACTGCACAAGAAGACAATCATTTTTATCATGATTGGATGTACACTCCTCCACTTCATGAGTCAGTTCTATAAAGTGGCTCTTCTCTATTTCTTTCTTTTTTTACTACTTTTCTACTATTTTATACTGTCTCCTTTCATTCATCCTTTTCTCCCTTCTTCCCACCCGAGTCAGATTTGTTTGGATTGGGAGGAGAAGGATGCTGCAGTTCTTGTATTGACAGAAAGGCATCCTCATGAAATCACTTAATCCTCTACTAAATATATTTATACTTAGGAATCCCGTTCCGTCTTTAGATTTTTTTCTATAAGAAGATGATTCAATGCCAAGAGCATCAACAACCGAGAAGCAAAAAAACGTCCTTCCTACTTCTTTTCAATTGCTTTTTTTGTACAAAAAAACTTATGGCTATTTCTCAGATAGATCTGGTTGACTTCAATTTCTGGAGAGAGAGGAAAAAAAACTACAATGGGAAAAGATTGAAGACCACAAGTGTATTAGAAGTGCGTAGACTAGCTATACTTATATGGGGAGGAATCATTGATGTTGGCAGAAAACTGAAGTGTGGCAGTTCTTTTTTCTGGTATCATTATCGTTAGTTTTTTCCCTCCAAGGATTCGAAGATTTTTTTACTTTCCCTTCGCCTGACTGATGACTGGGTTACATTTCTCGGGGTTCTGGAACTTCTTTTTTTTAGGAAGGAGAGATGCTGTCGTGGTTGGAGGGAACGTGTAACTTTCTCTCTTTTTTTCGTGCGACAAAGACCTTCTAAAGAGCCAACTGGGTAAAGTAGATAATTCAAGGATTATGCAACCTCATTTTCTCTTATTGCATTTTATATACATACTTTACGCTCTTAATACCATCATCCACGAGAGAAGATAGAGATATGGCTGGAGTAAATAGCGGGATGGATCTGCAAATCCAGAGCGTATACATAAATGTAATGTA
>JAQGAI010002088.1:0-13039 GCA_034696905.1 Lepidocyrtus violaceus
AGAAATGCTGGAAAAAAGAGCTGTTTATGTGGTATATAATTTCCCTTTTCTCTCGATTTTCGATTCAAAAAGTCAATTGTAAGTTAATGCAAAATACGAGGAAGTCTTTTGAATGGCACAATGGCGCTGTATACTCTTTTGGTTTGCGGCTTTTATGGAGAAAGCTACTAATGTACTGTAGATTCGAAGCAGTTACGTTATTTAAAGTACGGTATCAAATCCATCAGATGGGCTAATGTTGTTCGCAGAAAATTACTTTAAGCAAGATGTGTTGAAGCAAAGCAAAGGCATGCAAGCAATGAATTGGAATGAGTAGGGGATGGATCTGGAATGTGCAAAAAGTAAGTATACAGCACAAACATGCAAAGTTCTTAAACACATGGACATTACCATTAAGTAGCAATTGTAAGTAAATGTTGTTGATGTTATAACTTGCTCCGTGAACTGCAATTAGTTTTTGCATGCAAGACTAGTGACCTTCCAATGACAACATAGTGGAAATGAATGGGGGCTGATGACACGTGGAGTAAGCAGACAGGCAAGCCGAAAGTTAATGCCGATGACGGACGTTCAATGACACATTGTGCATGTCTATTCAGACGGAACCATATTTTGCCATGCCGTGAATGAGGAAGCTCGTTAACATAAAAATAACATTTTCCCTCAAAAACATCAATAACAGCAGAAAACAACCATTTTTCAACTATGGTTTTTCTTTTCACAGTAGCCACAACCACAGAGGGTATTTATAACTGCGCCTAATTAAAGTCTCGCAAATGACTGCATCGTATCACGTCGTCGCATGTAGATTTTGCATCTCTCAACTTGGTGGGATCATCTTTCAAGTGTTTTCAAAACCAATTTATAAACTCCTTTTTTGAATACCATACAATCCCAGGGCTAGAGTCAGCATTCAACAACAACCTTCCAAAAAACACGTGGAAGAAACAACACAGTAATTACTTCACTGCTCCTGTGTTCCAAATCCGACTGCATGTAAGCAGTCTGCTGAAAACTTTGGATCGTGGAAGATGACGATGGATCGTCAAGGATCGACTATTTATGAAATGGTAAATGATGGGTGGAAGGAGTGGGAAAATTAAACCTTGGGTTCCAAATTACTATTACAGGTTTTTACCTCTATTGACTTGAAATAACATGGAGGCTTTTGATTTATGAGCTGCCAGCTATCTGAATACAAAATATATTCCAGTCTTTCCATTCCTACCATGACCAAACAGCCACCTATCCTCCGAGAATTTCAACTAAAAGTATAAACAAGTATACATATGGTACTTTTTCTTAAGCTGGATAGAATAGCTTTTGACCTTGTTTACCATGTTTCGAGCTGGCACGTTGGAAAAAGAAAGCAACTAGAGCAGATAATCTTACACATCGACATAATGACGATTAGAGTGAGGTGAGAGGTGTTGTAAAATCATGGGGAAATAGCATTGGGATTGGAAAATGGATATATCCTTGGCTGTGAAAATGGAAATTGAGGCCTATATAATTTGTTTCTTACTTCCAACATAACTTCCCCTGCGCTGGAAAAGCAAGTGTGAATGGAGAAAGCATGAATTACTAGGAAGGTTATTTTTCTGAGATCTGATGTAACGTCGAATTGTATAATTGGCATTATGACACACAACATAAGTCATTTTTTAAGAATTTTTCATCATACTTTCTTTGCCTTTTCTTCGAATCAGTTAATATATAATATTTTCAGACGATTTCTCCAAACAAAGTAATTAATTAGATGTAAACCAATTTTCATTAATAGTAACAGGAACTGCTATAGCTGCGTTCTTCAAAATATATTGAGTTTTATCATTTGCATGCTTTTTTCTCACAAAAATTACTCAATTTTTTTTACGTATTTTTCCTAGATTTGTAATATTATGATGATAAATATCTATCTACTCTCGGAGTCAGCATGCTCGCTGACTTTCCCTTTGACTCAATTATCTTTCCGTACAATACAAACAAACCAGCTCTTTTGTCGGGAACATTCCGGGAATTATTGACAAAAGACTTTTTCTTCACCTTTTCCTGCATGAGTGTCAGTTTGATCTGGTTTGAACTAGTTTTTCCAATTTCTCAATTTATTTTTTCCGCGCTCACGCCACCATGCCATGCCATGCCGCTACCGCTGTGAAGGATTTATTCGGTAGACAATCAGTAAAAAATCTGTCACGATTGAGTGACTTCCTCAGTCGAGGTGATACCTTGCAAGATTTATGTTGTTGTCTGCACATTACATTCCAACAACAAAAAACCAACGTTTTGCAACATTGCCACCACCGACCCTACTAGTATTTGAATGGTTTGTTGGTAATAGTACTAGTAATAGTAATAGAGGAAGTAGTTGGAATGAGCTGTGTTGTTGTGACTGTTGTGTAATAGGGATACGGTGTAAATTTCTAGCTCTAATGTTATAAGATTATTTCTAGCTCTAATGTTATAAGATTCCATTGACGCGAGTAAAATGTAAATTATGTTTTCCTTGAAGGAAATCAACCTTCTGGAAAGTGGATGATCCATGGAACGGAATATTCGTGATGGATGCTCTAGTGAGAAAAACACTCGCGTATTGACGTGGATGATATTTGGCAGAATGAAAAACCAGGTTGCTGATTGCAGACGGGTTGTTAAAGTCATTTTACGTGATGGATGTTCTCTGGGAATCATGGCATAAAACGTGCAACAAAAGCTACATAGGTAATATGAGTTGTTAGAAGGATGCGGAGGATGTAGTGCCGGCCGGGTAGGCGAACGTGTTACTACTTCAAACAAGCAGCGGAAAATAGTTTGATAGTTAGTAAAAGCTTACTTGGTTAAATTAACGTTTAAGTTTTTAGGGGTTAAAGGGACAAGTTGTTTTATATGTAATATGAATTTTTTTGTATGATGCAGTTAATCTAGGTAAATGTATCTTGACAATGGTCAGTCAGGATTGGGAAAATGCTTAGTTAAAATAAGAGTAGAAGTGAAAAACACTACCGAAAATTATTATGGTAAATCAATTTCAAAATTATTATTTAGATTGAGAAACATGCGCATCAAACTCAGCATTCTTATATTTTGTTAAGTAAAAGTTTGCAATGTATTGTTATTTGGTGGACAAAATTTTCTGTGTAGCTGCCATTGCGCTTTATCACATCTAATTCTAATAAGTATATAGTTTGCATAAAATTTGTAAGCTAATGAAGGGGAAAAATATTGTAAAGCTATAGTTAGGTAAATATATGGTTTATAACTATTGTACTACTCTCGAATGAATTTTGAGTATTGGAGGACACTTCTTTATATATTCGACGCGTAAAAGATTTCGTTTGTTTTGATAAAATGTTCCCATAAAAGTAAATCCACCAACTCTCAAAACGCATTCCGTAATAATTACAATACTTACGTACTTCACATCGTTATTAAAGTTAACTGTAGCATAATAAAAGGAGAAAACCTTTTGCTCTTCAATAATACATTTTTAGAAGGGATTAAGTAAAGCTATTACATCATAAGTAAGTAGGTAGATAGAGATTATTATATACATATAACAGCAATTACTCCATTGTACCGGAATACTTCCGGCGATCCAACAACATTCCTTCAGATTCAGATTCATCCATCCACGCTGTCCTTTTAAATGCTTGTGTTTGTAGAACTATTACTTGCAACATTTGTCACCGGTGATTTAGCTTGAGCCGTTCTAGAAGATAGTGGTGGTGGTGATGGGAGGGTTGCCACAGAAGGGATTACATTATTACTAGAAGATGATAGCACTTCATCTCTGCCACATTCCGTCCAGACTGTCACTCTCGAAGTTTCTTCGGCCAAAGCAACTTCCGACTTGTTAGTAGTCGAGGGTATGTTGATGCTACTCCCATTAGTCGCCTCGGCAAAAATGATCATCTCCGACTCTGAGGACTTCACAATGACCAACTTCTGAGCACGAGAAACCAGAGGAGATGATGATAATGGGGGGAAAGAAGCTCCGGGTAGGGCTGACAATTCTAATGAAGATGAATTCGAAGGAGAGCGAATGCAGATGGGGGTGGTGGAGGTTGTACGGAGGACACTGCCTACTCTTTGTACTGCCATTGTCGGTACCTAAGGAGCAGAGAAAACAGAGCAGTTCATTAAATGTAATTAACGTTCACACAAGTAATGAAGCACTACAATCTACGCACACTTAACATTCATCTATGTAAGGACTAAATAAACATCACGTTTTCTATTGGATGATGACCTACTTACTATGTACATGTATACGTATATTTTACTGCGTTTACTCTTATCATCATTAACTAACGAAAAGATAAGGAAACACTTGAAAGACACTCGACTGGCATTGTCCATACCTATATTTCATGTCTTACTCTTGGAGACAGTAACAAATATAAGTAGGTAGGAACTAACGCCAAGCCAGGGTGAAAGTGGAAGAGAGAGAGAGAAAGTGAAACGAGAACAAAAAATCACACTTTAATTGTACATGTCTACCACATGAACACATCCTAACACATACGGTTTAAACAATAATTCTAGACAATTTAGACATTTTCGGTAAATATGTGAGCGCAGCTGTGGCTAAAATACGGTAATAGCAGCGGGACTAGAACGGAAGTAAATGTTTTCAAATTCACTGACATTTGACGACTTTCACCAGTCGTAGTGATTCTTGAGTTGTTGTAAATTTTCCATATTAAAGCTGTTTCTTCTAGAACTTTCTAGTTAATTACTTACATACGTCAGCCACGAAGATGTAGCAAACAAACGTGGATTTATTTATTTACAACTTATCGAAAAAGCAAATTGGTAAACAAACAGATAAGTACTTATGTAAAAGGCATTAGTGCGTGGGAAACTGGAAGAGTGCTTTGATGCTAGAAAAAATAGGTTAAACACGTGAGTCAGAGGCAAGTGTCAAGCTTACGAAATCTAGAAGCGGTAGTGAAAGCATTTAGTAATACTAATGAGAATGACAGCTGAAATATAGAAAGAGTTATGTGGAAAACGTTACCGGCAAAAGGGTGGCAGCTTCGTGATTACAGCTGCAGTGTGTTTCGCATCAACGTGACCGGTTAGAGTAGCGATGGCAGTGGCGAAAGGCATGTTAAGGTTTTGTTAACTTAAACACACCTACATGTTTTGCAGCGGAAAGCTAAATGTTCATAGAAATCACAAACCAAATAAAAATGACTTTGTAGAAGCGGCCGCGCGAGTAAATTGATTTTTGTGTTGCGTTAAGTCAATAATCATTTTCCCCCTGTCATATCCAGAACAGTCAAGTCTTTGGTTAATAGAGTAATAAACGTGTCAATTTCTTGTACTACTTTAAACTGACATTTGCTAATAGGTGTGTCACGTGCGGATTAACGATTTTTTTTTCTTCTTACACACCAACTAATACGTTTTAGGAGTTACGTCGTAATATGTCCAGAAGGAAATTGTATAATATACCTACTCTATTCTATGTAGGTAATAAATTGGCCTTCTTAATGTTTTACGTCCTACGCTTTTCAATCTTCATGATGGGGCTACCTAAGCATCCTCTCCTGACTGCTCATTAACTAATTAACTATATACTTTGTATTTATGGTTCTACTTTCGTCGTAAACTGTATCAGTCTAGACTCTCTTACTGCCAGTTTTGCAGACGATGAATAAACTGGGCAATTTGATTAACGTTTCCTTCCCTTTCAGCAACTTCCGGTAAGCTCAAAAAACTGACTAACTATAAATAGGTAGATAAGTGAAAGATGAAAGCAAAAATTAGCCATTCTACTGCAAAGGCATACATACAAGACGAGGTGAGCCACGAGCAAAAATTGGCTAGACACATCATCATCATCACATTAAAATTAAATGATAGATAGACAGGCGTTCATTCACATTCATTCAGACTTACTGGACTAGACAACTACGTACTTTCTTTAGTTAGTTCCTACATATTTAGTAACAAGCACTATATCTGAGATATAAATAAAATATCCATTATTGGAAAAATGTTAATGGGAATGACAATACCAGACACTTCAGATCAAATCTAGAAGTAATCTATCAAGCTGTAGTTAATGCAAAAGTACCATTTCCAACTACCTAAATACGTACGTACATCCTTCAGTTTTAATTAAGCAAGTCTATGAATTAGTGTCAGTCAGTGTCATTGATCAGAAACATCATCATTTTGTTTTGTTCTACGAAAGACAGAATAATTTAGGTTGCTAGTTTGATTTTTCTTTTTGCTGAAGAGACATCAGATGTATTTACCTTTTCTTAAGCCAGAGCTCCCTCAGGATTTTCAACGGACTGATCGAACTCCGTGCATACATGGTGGCGAGACGAGCTAAGAGAAAGCTATTGTCACGTCTCAATCCTGTCTTTTGGTGAAAGAAAAGAAAGAGAAAGAAAAAAATAGTAGGACAAGCAAATCATAGCACTAGTACAATACAACTCTTTTGTGATAAAAAAAATATATCTGTTCCATAACCAACTCATATTATAGTAGTATTATGCCATTTTTTAGTTTCATTATTACAACAATACTGTTTCACAATCACAAAAGTACAATCACAATAGCCATGTTAAGAAATATTTTTTTTGTACAAAATAAAATGTATAAGAGGATGATGATGATATAAAAAATTGCAAATGCTGTGATAAAAAAAGTGACAGTGAAATGATTTGTGTGGAGAGTGACGGTGGTGGGATGTAAGGAATTAAAATGTGTGTTGGCTTGCGTGAATTTACGTAGCAAATCCAGATTTTTTTTACGTACAATTGTCACTGTCATCGCTGGAAACAAATCCCTCTTGAGCTTGTAACTGGTTTTATGTCAGCTATGTTCAGAGGCCTTTTCTATTTTACATAATATACAGTTTTAGTTACATAATCAGTAGATATTTTAAAATTTTGTATTTATAAAATTCGTCTGCTTTGGAGAAGTAAAATCCTATACATATTTGAATATTGAGTTGACGGATGAACATCATAATTGATCTGACTTCTTTTCAATAATTAACTCCAGTTGTTAGATTTTATAGGAATAAGTTTTGTCTTTAACTTATTTTACTAACTAACGCAATTTGTTTTCATTAGTAAAGGATAACTAGGATAAAGGATTCTAGGTAAACTTATTCTTAAATCTTACCTCATGTCTCGTCCGTAAACTAGCCACACTTGAGCTGGATCCTGCGGAAGCTCCAACTCCACCGCTGAATTCCCCCATTCCAGAACCAGGCGGGCTACCACCGCTGACTCGTGTATCGTCATACATGTCGTCTTCATAATCCTCCTCCAACAACGGAGGGAGAGGGCCTAGTCGAGACACACCTGAAAATGAGCAATCTTTCCTATCTTTAATCCGGTGGGAATTGATTCCAAAAAGATGGAAAAAGTCGATGCAAAACGAAGACAACATGATTAAGTCAGGCAGAAACACAAGAGAAGGGGTGGGTGGTTAGTTTTTTTTGGAAGAAATGGTTTACTCATGACAAGTAGAAGTGATGATGTAATCGTCAGATGAAAACTGGATAAAAATGAACAGAGTTCAAGCTGGATTTCCCTTGAGTCGGCCAATGTCGATGATGTACATTGAGAAAAGACATGTTTTGAAAAATATAAAGTTCGGTCATGCAAAAGCCAACAATAGAATTACTCTACACTACAAAGTACAAGTACGTTGTGATGGACTATATGCACTGGCGAAAAAGTATGTTTGTTTTTTATATAAAAAAAAAGTTATGCATTGCATTTTACCGTATGCATATACATGTGCTATGAGATTGCTTTCATCATATCCCACTGATTTCCAAACTTTTCCAAGAATTTAAAGAAGTACTTTATTAACAAGTAATTCCAAGTTAAATAATAAGTATTTTTTCTCTTAAGATTAACAAAAGAACATATATACATTATTGTAAGTTTATTATATGCTTCGGATAAAAGTGTTGAAATCCGTTGCACAACTCTACCTATTAGCACTTTTCACAAAAATATTTCACCATTGAGGATGACTAAACAGAATATAATTTGCAACAAAATATTATCATGCAAGCAAAAAGGTAAAATAGACTACGATCTAAGCACATGCAAAAAAACTGTTATTATAACGTTTAGGGATCTGTGGGTAGTTCTATGATATCCTTTTTACACAGGAGCCGCTCATTACTAAATTAGGTACGTCATCATCTTGTCATTGAGCCTCCAGGTACTATCCAGTTTCAACAAAGGCAAACTAACAGGTACTTTCAGTTTGTTTCAGCTTCACTGTCTACAAATGCAATGGATACTACATTTTGGCAAAACATTCATCCATCCATCTCAATAATGTTTTACAGAATGACAAGTTTGAAAAGGAAGTTTCGACAACTGAAACGGAATCCTGCTTAACTTCCATACATACATCATCAGTCGAGTTTCAAAGAACTTCTTAAGCCAGCACTACTAACAAGACATGCACGATAAAGTTTTAAACTTGCGACAGAATGAAATGTAAAACTGATCCATTTTCACCACTTCATGATCATCATCCTGATATGTGTCACATCATTACATCATCACTTTCTATGCAAGAGAAAAGAGTTTTTGTCTGAAGAAATAAACAGCAACCAACTAATTGTAAGTAAACCAAACCACGTCAAATCAATCAGAAAGAAAAGTGAAGCGTCTAGAATAGGGATAAATAGAAACTCAAACCAGGATTGGGAAAAAAGGGAAGATGATTGGATTTTTTCGAGAAGGAAGAACAATGCTGCTCTCAAACAATATTGTCATTATGACATGCAGGAATGTATTGCGTATAACGATACCAGTTTCGCAACAAAAAACAACTTAAATTGGAAGATGACGGGAGACATTTCGCTAGATAATCTCTCCATCCGATACGTACATGCATACGTCAAGCCATACTTATGTAAGTACGTGTTACATAATCATCATTTATCATTTTGAGAGGAAGGATATAGACACCTTGTCAAGCAGCCCATTCACTTTTAGTTTGGGAAAAGAGAAAGCAGCATGGTTAGAAGGAGGATGAGAAACGAGCAAAATGAGAGAACTGATTCCATGAGACAGGATAAAATGACGTATGCGGCGAAAACAAGGATGCAGAGGGAGGTAAAGTGTGTGAACAAGACAATGGCAAACTCATCATTGTTGTCAGCAGTGGTATTATTAATATGGGTATCGGGATCATAATCATGGTTAGTGATATGGGTAACAACAATACTGCTACTACTTTGACAAGATCGACTTATATACTTACTATATGTATTATCTTGGATTTGACTGGGGAACCGGAAGTTGAAGTCCGTTTCAAAGTCTTCTTCAAACAGGTCATCATCATCGTCATCATCATCCTCGAAAGTGAACCTCGCCTTGGATCTGGGCATGGAGCGGGGAAAGTCTGGCAGCCCACCAACGGTATCTTCACTCTCCAGCTTCTCTAAACTTTCAAAAGTGCCATACCGATTTATCGTAGCCACACTGCAATGAGAAAGATCATCCTCATCATCTTCATCATCAAAATTGTAGTCGTCGTCATCTCCATAGTTCTCTGCGGTGGAGTCGTTGGACTCAACCCGGAGGAAACCTTTACTACTTCGGTTACTGCTACTGGCGGCGCTATGACCCCCCTCCCCGGCCGAGGATCCGCCCCCATCACTGGCTACTGAGTCTACGGCCTTCCCATTGCAAACTATGCTATCCTCCTCCCCATCACTACTGTAGCCATGTCTAGTGTTCCCATTCTCGTTGGAACTGTGGGAGGAGTCTTCTTGGTCCGACTCTTGAGTAACTACAATTTCTGGCCCGGTCAGTGTTCTTGCGCACTCAACTCCAGCTTCCTCATTGTCATTCCCATTGTTATTATTGTTACCACCACCAACAATGTCTTCGTCATCATCATCATCTTCCTCCTCATCATCATCCTCCTCAAAGTGTCCACTACTTGGAACCACCACTACTCTTGAAGAAGATGGAGCACTACTTCTACAATAGGAAGAATTCATAGTCGTTGTACTCGTTGAAGAATGTCTCGTCTCCGTCTTCATGACTTTACTAGAACTAGACGTGCTACTGCTAGAAGAACAGGAGGGCGAGCTGGAGAAGTCACAGTGGTTCTCCCAACTTTGCTTTCTCTCACTATTACAAAGATTGGTGGTGGTTTGGAAAGTGACCTTGGCTTGTCGACGACTACCCGACGACATTGACGAGGAGGACGCTACGTTATTATTACAAGTATTACTGTTACTCTTTGTATTAGTTATGCAGGTATCATTGGTATCATCATCCATTGGTGTGATTACACTAGAGTCGTTAGTAGTAGTTTGCTTACTACTCTTGTCCTTTGCAAGAGGTTGCTGCTGCTGCTCGGGCTGAGCAGAGGTCAGGTAAGTGTCTGCCAACAATGAGTAACTTTTGCTGGAAGTGCTATCATGATAGGAAGACGAAGGCTCATCATGAGTCTGGGCACTAGTACTACAAGACGCGCCGCTAGAGACGGAGTCTTTGTTGTATTTGTTATTATTATTCAAGTTATAACTAGGACAAGTGGGGTTATCATTAGCATTAGAACAGTGGCTACAGGCGCTAGATGCTACGATAGCTGAGACTGACGTGGATGCACTAATACACATGGACGAGGAGCACGAGCTAATCGCCGCTGTTTCTGGGACGGCAACCACCACCGCCGCAGCTACGGCACTACTACTGCCATTATTATTATTAGTATTATTGTTGATAGGATCCTCTTTGGAACTTCCGTAGCCAGCGAGAGAACTAGAGGATGACGACCACGAAGGGTCTGTCGTACCATTTTCCGCGGCGGGTGAGGCTGAAGCTAGGTCGGAAGAGGAGGAAGTGGAATCCTCTGAGGATTCTACCCTCTCCACCTTCGCCTTCTTTTGGCGTTCGAGTCGCTGGAATTGGACCCTCTCACAGAGTTGCTGGGTGGGGTCGGGATCACTTTTGTTAGTCCCTATACTGGCGTCCACTACTGAGTGGACAGTGCCACCGTCCAGGATTTTCACTATTAGGGGATGCGTTGCATCACTCCCACCACCAACACCTCCATGGGTGTTGCAGTTACAGTTACAACATCCTACACCGGCACTTACACCACTGTTACCACCACCACTGCAGCAAGCAGCTCCACGATGCTGTTGGACTCCACAGTGTTGATGGGGATGAGTTTGGTGGGAGTAGCTGGGGAGGTCCTCCGCAAAATGGATGGAATGGTGGTTTTGATGACCGGCAGCATGGCTGGGGAAAGGATGGTGCGGGTTGCTGAAGCTGGGCTGTTGGGCGAGAAAGAAGGCTTCACGGCGCTCCGCAAGGATGCTTCGTAGTGGCTTGTTGGGGTGTGGCTGATGATGTGGATGGGAGGCGGGATGGTTACAGTCATGGACGTTGTTCATAGCAAGTAAGAAATTAAAGTCATCGTCCTCGGTTTCTGTGGCCTTGTCGACCTTTAATACCACCATCGTTGCCACTGAAGCCTTCGTTTCTCCTTCGAGAAAACATAAAGTACCGTCATCAACAACATGAGACTTGCTATTACTAGTACAACAGACATGGGACGAGTGGGTTGCAGCGGAAGCGACAAATTGTGTCTTATTTGCATTATTGGGCGAGCAACAATTATTACTATCGACAACATGAACATTATTACCAACATCATCATCATCAACAACAACAGGGGACTTTAAAGAATGGTCAAGAATCATAGCATGAGCTGTGTTCGAGTTGGCAACTGGAGTTGTGGAATTGGAAACGGCAGATGTATTGGAAGAAGAAGAAATTTTGTCAGGATTTTTTACCTCTGCTGCAAGGCCACCGGATCGGACTCGGTCCAAAAAATTCTCGTTCCGGCGAGAGATGGACAGGGACAAACTTCTCTCATCTTCCTCCAGCAGGCCACTCAATGTCGTCTTGCTCTTCTCAGTCATTTCATCACTGATCCCAGAGTCATTTGAGCTTTCCTCATGGCTCCGGTGCGACTGGCCATGTTCCTCTTCATGACCCCCGGCGGTTGAGTCATCCGAGTCATCTTCATCATCCTCCTCCTCTTCCTCATCCTCGTCCTCATCATCATCATTCTCCTCATCCTCATCTTCAGTACCCACACCACCCACTGACATGTCTTCGCGCATTTTCTCAACAAATGCTTTCAGTCTTTCTCCATCTTCATCAAGCTCAAGGGAGGCTTGAAACATGTCGTGTGCTAGATGAGCAGCAAACCCATCCTCATTCTCATCAGCCATCATTTCTCCCCTTCTCTCATCCGAGCATAAGCCGGATTCTGCGGTAAATCTGGTGAAAGCTTCCAAATCCGCGTTTTGCAAGCTTGTACTGCACACATCTATCATTTTGCTTTGTTCTTGAAAGTTTGTACGACACGCCATGCTGCTGCTTTCACCACCACCACCACTACCAACACTTGAAGTTGATGGCTTGCTTTCTCCGTACTGCTTAACATTGTTGCTAATTTTAGAACTACCTGAGTTGGCCGCACTGTCCAAAGGCTTGGTTGAGGAGGATGATGCTGTTGATATCGCTCGGCTTGCTGTAGTTCTTCCTTCCCTCTTCTCCTCATTACTTTTAATTGGGTACTTCCCATTCCCATTGTTCGGATTGTAGGGTGGGATAACGAATGGACTTGGCTTAATACTACTATTATCAGATTCATTTCCCTGTCTCCTAGTGTTAGTTCTAATGCTACTACCATTATTACTGTTACTCATTGTCATCATCACATGCTTTGGAAGGGGTACAGGTGAAGTGTAATAATATGGTGCAACCAAGCCCTTGCTGTTCACATCCTCTTCCCCCAACTGCTTGATAAATGTTCGCCTGTCCTTTGGGGTGATGCCAAACAGCTCCGGGTAGTCTTTCCGAAGCTTGTTGTCCACCAGCAGCCGTCGCCTTGTCCGCTCCGAGCCGTAGCCGCTTATGATGGGGGAGTCCGTGTGAACGGGTTTCTTTGGATGGTGGCTGTTTTCGGAGTTGCATCGTGGAGGAACTGACAAATGTGGAGAGCC
>JAQGAI010002089.1:0-13038 GCA_034696905.1 Lepidocyrtus violaceus
ATTAGCTTTCACTGAAAAGTGGAAACTGGAAAAGTTCTTCTATATCATTATCTCTTCATCACTCATTAGTTCATATAGAAAGCAGGATTAATTCCATTGGGCTGTGCAACTCCATAATATTATTAACTTAGCACATTACCAATATAGCACACCAACACACCACACAGTCACAGATATCCAGATGCTTATGGAAATTAAAGCCCTTCTAAGCATATATTGCCTTCTGGGACACAACACACTTTCAGATTGATTAATCGTTAATGAATCGAAATCATTGATTTATGCCTAAATTATCTCAATCTTAAAGATAAGCCTCAATAAACATTCGTTTCTTAAAAGTTAATTTAAAAAAATAGAATCTTCTAGAAAGAATATCGACATTATATAAGCAATGCTCAAAGCGCTAATTTCTGATGAAAAAACAATTTCTTTCATAATGCCATTTAGGGAAACGGCTCACGAGATTAAATACAAAACAAAATTGCAAACCAGCAAATAGGTAAACATTTTGATTGGACATATAACGTTATGAAAATAGCATTTATATTCATAAATCTCATAATCCGCTCTTATTAAAACTTGTTTATTGAAACCTCGATATTTTAAGCCTGTAAATATTTGCATGAAAGCTTTCAAAAACACAACATCCTCCGCATAAATGGAAGTGATCAGAGAAAGCACAAGCATTCATTCATGTGCTAACAATACTAAAATAGAAAGTTAATGCTTGTTCTTACATTTGTCTTTGTAGCAGCAACTTCCAAAGACTTTTCAGCTGCACGTTGGCAGTTCGTAATACAATCTGGTTTGACTTTTTACTACGAACTAACGGAAGGATCCGATCCAGTCTTGAGTGGTGAGAGTTATCAGGACCGAATAGGAGCCTGAATTCATTTTCTGTAAATAGAAAAAGGGACAAATTCAAACTTAAACTATGCTATTCATGGTTGAAGGTTAAAAACAATGCAAACATCGGCTAATTTTAGAACAAATTGAGCTCGCTGGACTAAAACTTCCAGAAATGGTCGAATTGCTGAGTTATTTATTTAGTGAGGAGTACTTAACAAACAATGTTCTAGATTTGGGTCACATGCATAAACGGCTCACGTTTAGTGGTGAAACTTGACAGTTATGCAAAAGCGAAATGAAATTATCCTATTTATGTTTGCCAGATATTTTAAAGCCTACTTCAACTTACCATGTTTTTTGGGTAAATTAAAATGCAATGTCACAACATCATCCAGTCTAATCGGGGACTCTTTCACAAAAAACACTCTGTCACGTGTCATGTGGGACGTCAGCACAATAATGTCTGTGAAGAGGAAAGCCCATACCGGTGACCAAGATCCATCATTCTCTCGTCGGTACAATCTACTTCCAAACAGCCACCTGCGTCCCTTCTCACAAACCTTTAGTGGTTGCTGAAATTTAAAATAAAAACAAGAAAAATTATTCCAGCCATATTCATCTTTAGAACATTTAGGGCATTCATTTCATTTGAGTTTAATATGGGGATTGGATTGGGTAGGAACAATAATAAGGAAGGGAGCATTAGCATCCAACTAATTACTTTCCAAAATACTTTTTGGGGCTGTATTTGTAGTAAGTAATGCTGGTAAAAATAGCTTGATCGTGGTTAAAAGCAGAAACGTGAATCCAGAGTCACGTTGAAATCAATCCTCAAGGAAGCTACTTGTTCAATCCTCTAAAACCACTTGTTTGGTCTAAGCTCTTTTGTAATGAGTTTATTGAAGCACTCTTAATCACTAATCACATTATATGAGTATAGGCATGTCACATTGTAATCAATGTAATATAGTCCTATTATAAATCATTCACATGAAGGAAATCCTACTAGTTTGATTGTATGTGAAATGTATTGGGAAAAGGTTCCAAAAGAAGATTCAAAAGTTTCAATTTCAGTCTAAAGCACGACCTCAACATGGCCGTTTACCTATTTGTATACGTACTCTAAATTCTTCTGAGCCAAACTGAAATCCTGGCCTTTCTCCGTCTTTGCAAAATTTCAATGAAATAAAATGTCTGGCACAATGAAGTCTGCTAATTATAATTGGCTCTTTTATAAGAGCAAGCATTGGAGGTGATTAGTGGATTAAAAACTTTAATTATCTCCCCAGTTTTTCTTTAAAACTTCCTGGGTTAAATTACCCCTTTAACATGTTATGTACTTACCTATATTTAAAAGACGGGCTTTACCCAATTTATCTTGGGAAAGGTAAGGGATTCTTTGGAAAAAATGTTGGGGTAGGAAAGTTATCACTAACTAGTATGGCACTGGGCTGAATGACATCTACAAATCACCGTTATACTATTCAAATTAGTAGCCAGCAAATTTCCTGTATCCATCTCTTATCATTTCGTACTTCTTCCTTCATTCTTTCATCTTCTTCTTTTCATTCCCATCTATTTTTAGCGATTCCAACTGATCTTGTTTATAACTCTGCAATTTACTATTTGAAGAATCACAAACTAATAACAAAAATCCCACATTTTGTTTAATGGGAATGCGTGGAAGGATTTTTTGAAGAGAGCCACTACATGATGTGATAAAGAATGACTTGTAGGAAACAATAGACGGCCAAATGACTTCGAGGAAAAAGAAAAAGTTTCCTTGTTCGCTTCGCTCAATTAGAAGCAAAGGGAGGGATTCCAGAAAAATACAATTAATGCTTTTGTTCCAATCTTTTGTACTTATGCTGCTGCTTCATATAGTTTAACTTATGTGATATGACTCATTATTTCTAATATTCTGATGTAATTTCCGATTCATCCGTCCAACAAAGGAAGTCATGTAATATTTTCAACCAAACTCGTGGGCCTGTCTACAAACAGTTCACAATTATTTTTTTCCTCTGCAAAACAAATGCCAATCCTTCCGTTTGTCCAATTAACAAATCTTTGTTTAAAAAAATCATTTATATAGTTATGCAAATGGATAACATCAAAGGAAATGTCGACCGACTGTAAAGTTTCTTGTTGCCCCAAAACATAATAGACAAAAAAACAAGTACAATTCTAGTAGGTTATATTCATCTATCACATCACATTATTACCTAATTGGCTGCTTTAAAGTAGAAAAATTGAAGCTTTAGCTGTTTACAACCAGACCAGACAATGTTTTTTAATATGAAAGGAAAATTTTCTTTATAAATAGCCACTACGATATTGATGGCTGACAGAAGGACAGCATACAAACAAGTACCTAGATAAAACTAACTGCCAAGTTTAAAACACGTGAGATTCGGTCACATGTTCCTATACAGTAGTATCCCTTTGAAGAGGCATTAAGCTAAGCCCACCTACATAATTTATGTAATCAGTTGTTTATCACGTTCATTTCTTTTCGATGCTCCAAATTGGAAGTTGTTTACTTGTATAAATCAGATCTCCCCAAAGGGCCCTTATAGCTTTTATACGTCAGTTTGACTGACTGTTTACGCCGCTTAGGCCTTAATATAAGCCGCTTAGGCTTTTCTGTGCTGTTAGGGGGTCCACTAAAAAAGATGAATTGATTAATTTATGTTGTTGTTGTCTTTTGTTGCAAATATAATTTTGCACCGCATTATAATTGTGAAGTTAGTAAAATCCCTCCCACTTCATCTTCTGTCTGCGTGGATTACGCCATCAAGCAATAATGATTATTTTTTTCAGTCGAACGTGACTACAAGCTACGATTTTGGCTCCGCTTTGGGGGCAAGTGAAACTTTGGTTTCAGAATTTCTACACATAATTTCCAGAATATTTAATGAACATTACTAAACTAATTCCCGTTAAGAGCCCACCTGAATCAAAGGATGCTTTTAGATAATGCTCTTATTAGAAGGATAATTAGGATGAACGAAATGAGCAGATTCATTATAAGGTAGTAAAGGTATGTAAGGTAAGGTAAACAATTAGTGGGTATTAGGATAGTGGAAAAGTACTGAAGGTCTTACCTGTGAGGTGGTGGAAATAATACGTTTCTCCAAATCTCGGACGGAAACGAGGGGATTTTTCTTCATACTTATATGAGAAATTGGTTCCATGAAATCCGTTTCGCACACAATGTCCGCGTAACATTCCTGGAAAGTTTGTAAGATAGATCTTATTAGTCCTGTTTACCCATTTATGGCAAACTTAGCTGGAAGCCTTTTATTAGAAGCAACATTAAGGACGAACCTTCAAGCGGGAGTTCAAAACTACCCAATTATCATGTTGATGACTAATTTCTTCGGCAATCTCACAAAGATTACGGAGATGCTGTTGAAACAAAAAATAATCATCCCAGAATAAATACACGAAATACCTTGAATGGGTTGCAATAATTATCATTATCATATTGTTATTGAGGAAAGGGAAAATAATTACCTCAAAAGGAGCGAAAAGTAGGGAGGTCATGTCAAGGTGTCCTTTTGGCACTGGCGTTTCAAGTACAAACTTGGCAAAGTCTTGAATACTCATTTTCTCCGAAAGAATTGTTGCCGCATTACCCAGGCCTCGGGCGTAGGCTGTGTAAGCTGAAGTTACGTCTGGAAGCTGTTTTAAAAGTGAATAGATTCGAAAAGATTGTTATAAATCCGGTAGTATTTCCACATTGTATACCATCAAAAAAATATGTCACATACGTGATCGGTATGGGTGGACAACAAGATTCTTCCTAACTTCCAGGACGAATTGTTCGAACCATTGGCGACACATTGTAAGATTCGTTTGGTCATTGTAATTATCTATAAGAGACGAGAAACCAATCAATCAGTAACGTTCATGGGAAGGAACTACTACTACTAGTAGTAGTAATCCTTCAATCATTTGAACATACAAAATTGAAAAAGTATTTAGCATCCACAAGTGGTTTTTATCGATCATACCTTAATAACTTGTGCAAAAATAACATGGATTTCTTGAGGTGTGAGCAAACGATTAGCTTGGGCGGGGATGAGGTATCGGTCCAGAGCGGCAACAACTTTCCGGAAGAATTTTAGTTCGCAAATAAAGAACTGCTTGAGGTTGTCATCCTCGCTGTCCAATAGCTGTTCGCGAATTTCAAAAAGCAAATATACAGGCATTGTTATCACTACCACTCACGTTATGTTATACACCTGTTTGCAAATGTTACTGGCAGTTTATCATAATGTAACATTGTGTCAATATGTGTTCCTCCAGATTTCCGTCGTAATATTTTATGATTTTCTTCCTCTATACAATAAACCTGGACTGTATTACATACAGCAGCATGCTCGCATGCAACTTTGTCTTGTTCAGCTTTCCCTACATCGCATCCTCAAACATGCACGGTGAGCCATCTAGACAGATTTGGGTGAAAGTAGTGAAAGCAACTATGGAGCATTGGTGAAGCTTTTCCTATACGTTGTTTCTTATCAACCAGCTGGCGCTGGGTTTTGCATCTGTAAACTGCCCTATTTACCTAGAATTAGAATGTAGCTGTTTAAATAATTCATGAGAAGAAAGCTGTAGTGATACATTTGTAAAACTGGATCTGGTTCACTGATCTCAATAGTCTGAAACTGAATAGTCTAAGCTCAATCTACTTATGTAATAATACCCAACAGCATTCAAACATTTATCGTGATTTAGGGATCATGATGCTAATTTACACAACGGAAAAACCAAATCTAATTGGATGGGGTTAGAACAGCAACATCAGACAAAAGAAAATAATGCACTAAAAAATCTCATGCAAACAAACAAAAAAAAACGCAACAAAATAAAAATTATAATTGGTCATTGTAATTTATTTTTTGTTATATTAAGTAATATCAACGTAAGAAACATGATTAAATACGTGTATAAAATCGTAAACATTAGCACAAAAGTAAATAATCTTTAGACAAGGAGGGTTATTTCATAAAAAAATAAAAGTTGGATATGGACACACAATATATATTTCAAGCAACAATGCATACCTTTTGATTAAGAAAATCATAAGACGCATGTACAATAATTATTGTCAATTAGTCAAAGTCAAATATAACAAATACAACTGCAAATAAAATATAATTAAAGTAAAGGTACTTAATATTTTGACATAAAGGATCGATAGCAATGAATGATCTTGCATCTCTCACGTCCAATAAAAGTAATCTAATATGGTTTTAAATTGCATTAAAACGACATAGACGAAGTAACAAACACGGTGCAAAAACTAAAATTAGGTATATCACAATGAAATCATACAAAAAACTGGCATATTTATACTTATAATACAAAAATTATTAAGATTGTACAATAACTAAAACACAATTACTCTTTACAAACACACAAAATGAGGTAGCATTGGGTGAGTTTTAAAACAACACAATTAAATTCAACAAAATGAACATTTTGAAATAAAGGAAATCATGCGTGGTTAATTTTATATACTATAAATTAAATATCAACAAATAAAACATTTTCACATGCAAACATACTCACACTGTACACTTTACACACATACGTTATATTTACATACTTCTCAGCTCTATAATACCGACCTTTTGTTAGTTCATATATAAAAATTACATATTATTTTACAACACAACAAAAATTAATTTACATTTAAATAAACCTCTACTTTACAGCGTTTTTACAAAATAATAATTTAACTGGACGGTAAAATGCTAGTCTAAATAGCGTAATTAACTGGACAGAATTATATTCCATCCCAGCCAATTTGAAAGTCATGCTTTCGCAATGCCTTGTTAATTTGCCTTATTACAAGTCAACTTTTGATATGCATGTAATAATATGTGGAACGAGTTTAGCATAATTGTCAACTTCCGTTGTAATTATAATTTTAAGTTCCTACAGCTCGTACCTAGCTCCTATGTATGTTTGTAAATTACATATACCTATACATTCATTGACAATGAGTGAAAGCAGTGCATGTCCAACTCAAGTTAAGAAGGAGGAGCATTACAATATTAATGAAAGTTTTGTTATGCAGGTCAGTTTGTTTCACTTGGCTCTCCCGTCAAAATGACCAAGAACATGAACCAGTGAGTGACAGCACACAAATCGCTGCTGGTTTTACGCCTGCTTCTCCTTCCTCAAACATTTATAGTCATACCACTGTTGGAAGTGTACATGAATATACGGATTTACGTACCTATACCTGTCAATAACTGTAGGAAAGTATTTTGATTTTTTTATTGCATTCGATTCTAGAAACCCTCTTAACTAAATCTGTTGTTATTCCACCCATTCATTGTACCTTGTGCCGTTGTGCCTAACGCTGAAAGCCCCATTATTAGAAATATCGTGGAAGCCATTAAGATAAAAAAATGTCTTTACGTGCCTGAATTTCACTTTTGTGCTACTCTTGGATCTGGCATACCATCTCATCTCACATCACCACTACGTACTTGTTTTTTTTAATATAGATCCTATGGAACTCCAAAATGCTTATCGCTATCATGCACCAACTACCAATACGTTCATATATGAAATGGGAGTCGTTTCCATAAACTGATGTTTTATAAACCTAAAAGGAGTCACCCTACCCAGCCGCATCTCCACAGCGAGGAATATCCGTTACAGAACAAAAAATGTTCTTATGTTAATCAATACAATCTGGCAAACCCTTCTCGATCATTCATGAATGGATACAAGTTTCTTTTTTGTGTTTGCAGTCCATCCAGTATCAAAAAATGGAGAGAGCGATCCAATCCACTGATTATTGCGTTCCTATCATATCATACAGTGGGGGGAGAGAAAAAGGTTTATACGATTCCGTTTTCACCAGAAAAAACTAGGATTGTGTGTGTACCTTCCACCTCCCGCTACTTCATTCTGACAGATACCTACAACTTCTCACTTTCCTTTTCCAATATTATCTCCAAGAAAAAGGGAACCAACCTGGTGGAATCTTATCGTTAGTCCGATAGATATTTCGATGCTATTGTCTAACTCATACCATATGTGCGACTTTTCTCATGTCTTGTACCGTTTCCCTCCATGACAGGAAGTAGTCAGAAGTCTACAGCGAATAAGGGAGTGGGAAAAATATAACTCATGTGTAAAAATAACTAGATGGATTTTAGGAACATGTTTGATAGCAAAAAACTGTATACTATTTAACTGGCCGATAAGTACTGTGATAGATATTTAATCAATACTGAAATAATGTGAAAATTTTAATTAACATTCATTCAATTTTTTTCTCTTTCCTATTTTTGATTTTTTTCTAGTGTAGTTTTTCGAGATTGCCTAACATTACGGGAAATATTGGGAATAAAATCTGTGATTCCTTTTTAGGTACATTCTCCTGTCAATTGTTCCACTTTGGAAATAAGTTTTCGGGAAAAGGAAAGTCTTGTTAGAGCAGCCCCAACATGGGATGTTAGGGCAGTCGTAGTCCTCCCGTCTCCTTTTCATTTGGAGCGACAACGATCTAGAGAATCATCCTGAAGGAAAGCAAGAGCTTGTAAGTCCTTGTAACACTTGATCTATAACAGAGAACTACCTTTCACACAGCATACAGTCTAGCAACTCCTTCTCTGCTTTCTCCGGGATCGGCGGAGAAAGTGCCTAAATATATTTATAGTATGTATGGTTCTAGGGGCTCGCTCCGGTTATCTCTATATGCCTCTCTGTTTACAGCAGTATCCTTCAAAATAAAATCCTCCTTTTTAGCTCTGTTCCCTTTCTCCTGACTCTCATGCTCCTACATAATTCGTTCGAGTATGTGATTCAGGACTAGAGCCTATCCATATAATTCATAATTTAGCTTTCCGTGATGCCATTATGTTCCTGAATTATTACCAATTCATTATTGTTTTATATATTTTTTTTGTATGTATATGAACCTGAACACTCTATAGCTGGCGTAGATATTGTATACACCATAAGAAGACACATACATAACGTACCTATCAACCCATCTCCATATCCGGTAAAGAATGTGGCAACATTACTTTGAGAAAAAGGAGCAATCATCTTGGCCACACACGAAACTGAATACCTACATCTGCAGCTAATATTTATGTATATGCGGTCGAGTTTTCTCTTTCATATCATCGGATCGCGTGCGTGCAGAGAGAACAAGGGATACTCTCACTACTCACTACATTATATTATAATTTTCACCTCTTTTTTGTGCAATCCTTCCTCCTCAATACTCATGTTTACAGACTTACTCGCTCCCCCCGAGAAAAAAACATTGCGTTGTCAGTCAGTCATGGGTATAGTATCATTACAAGAAAGGAAAAAGTAGACAAGAGAAAGGAGAATGGATGCATGTGGAGAAGAATAAGTGGGAGAGGAAGAAAGTCGAGAGAAATTTTTCAACACCGGCTACTATCCCGCATACTATACTGTAAATGGGGGATATCATGGTATGATAGTGATAGTGATAACCATGATACAACAAAAGTAGCCAAAATATGGGGGAAACATTCCAAAAGCTCCTCCACATTTTCTCTACCCTTTCCCCGGGGAATATCTTAGACCATATGATTCTCTCTACATTGTAGTATTTGTACTTTCCCCTGATATTTCTGCCAGAAAGAGAGAGAGAGAGCGTCATCATATCTACCTTATACAGTTTGGGCATGCTACTACACCTTCAGCCTGTTAAATAAGACACACCTATATCACTCTCCTAGTCCTTCCTTTCAAGAGCTTTCCGTAACGCTTGAAATTCCTTCGTCCTTGCTTGATGTGAAAATGGTCAATCAAGAAAAGGCTCTTGAGGGATTTACATGAGAAGGTAATAGCGATAACAGCGGGAGCTCCAACTACCTCGCCTGATAGTAATAACATCAATATTCACTTTAATCTCATTTTCTCGTCCCAACTGGTACAGCTAGCTTGCCCTAGCCGTGCCCATTACCAATCAATCACGGGGGAAAGGAAAATAAAACGACCTTATAGGTGGCAATCACGTCCTACTTATTGCTCCGAATATAAAACAACTTGGATATTGCTCGTTAGTTTTCGCAATTTTTTTAGGTTACTAGACAAGGTGAACTAGGAAACAAGCTACATATAATAATGTAAGTAGTATTGGCATACTTTCCCCATTAATTGAAATGGAGGTGGTGGTGGTGATGATAATAATAAAAATGGAAAAAATATGTATCTGGGTCCATTATTAATACAAAAAGTAATGCTTCGGTAGGGATTCAATTAACTTGATGTCTTATATCCACTTATGTAAATTAAAGAAAGTTGTTGTCTTTCTCAAGATTTGTCAATCAAATGACAGAAAAGAAAGTGGAATCGGGATTTTGTCGGAATAATAATGTCTTCATGTAATTCGTATTACTTTCTGGGGAGATGATGACGCATGGCTGTGCTATAAAAGTATATTGTTATCTATTGTTGAAATTCAGACTGGCTAAGGCTAATTTACTAAGCAATTGATCGAGGAATGGAAAAAATGGCCGTAATATCATTTGTGTACTTAGGTATGTAATCTTGTTAGCATCGTGTGAAAGGACGTCATTTCCTTTTTATTGTTATGGCCTTTGTCGGCTACCATTTACTAACTCAAAATGATATTTAAGTCCGGAGTATTCTATAGGCACAACGTACAAGTTTTAGTTCTACCTTACATCTCAAATGATTTTTATATCAAAGGCTTTCTTATCAAATTACCTACTTGTATGCACTCGAAGGAACATAACTAACGACATGCAATTTAAATTGCTTTTGATGTAGTTGAAATGTTTTTTTTTACGTTATATGTCAAGTATCAATAGTATGGAGCTAGGCATTCGAGTAAATTTGTTTTTCAACTCTCATTTGATAGTTTAACCTATTCAAACCTATTATGTACTTAAATATTTATGACTGAGTGATTAGTAAAAAAAATATTTAACTAGTTGCTATTAAGTGTTTCTTGTTTTTGATTTGTGCGTGATGTAATAATCAGCGTATGTACTTTTATTCTACAAGCAAACTGTCCGTTCAGACAATGGTTCCGCGACCAACCTCGATATTGAAGCGAATTCTCCATGCAGAAGAGCCTGTAGTATTTTGTTGTGATTGTGAAGGACAGGAGTTCCCAACAATCTGGGAGTTTGCAGGTGGTGCTGGAGGAGGTGGCTTTAAAATGGATGTTGGAGGAGGCTGATGAGCTTGCAAGCGTTGTAGCAACGGGTTCAGACCTCTACCCGACGCTCTACTGGCTGGGGGATGCGGGCTGTCTGCAGCGACAGGAGCATTGTTGACGTTGTTGCAGTTACTGTAACTACTGTGCTGAGGTAATGCAGTACTCGTAGAACTGTGAGGTGCAGGTCTGTGATCTCGACCATCTGAGGTGACAACACCAGGCTTGTTGGTATTATTGGGAGGCAGACTAGACGATCCTATTACCGGTGGGGCACATGGAGCTGGATTGATTGGTTGAGGTACATTAGCAGGGAGATGTGAAGGAAGTGGGGATGCCACATGTGGGTGCTTTCTCCAAACGTCAAGTTCTAAATCCGCCCCGGTTGTTCTAGAAATTACAAAAATAATACATGTTAGTACCCAATCAATAGAATAGAAATGAGCAAGCAGAGCAAGAGTAGCAAAACTGGTATTTAAAATCATTTTAAAGACCTTCTATCTAATTTATTAAAAAATATGGATAAAAGGAAAAAGCTCAATAATACTAAATGCATAATCTGTACTATTAACACCACATCGTCAGCTTCTCATTAAGGATTCATTGCATGGGAGCCAGCTACACATTGGTAATTAAAGGTATTACCTTAATTACCTTATCCCAAATATAGTCATAGTCATACCCTACTACAGACTCCTTTAACTCTACAGCATATTAGCATCTTTTTTCACTTTCATTTCTTTCCCTCACTACTACTGACCCAGTTGTAACCCAGAAAGGTAATAAAATTATTCCAGCAAAAAACCAAACCACAACAAGTAAGCAGAACCCATTTCCCTCTCTCATCATCCCCATTTTCACACTGGCTTAAACCTTACTTTACTGAACACAAACAAAAATGGATCTAGTAGGTTCGGTTCATACGAGCATATATCTATCTATCTATCTATCTTCAGCGTGAGAAAGTCTACGGATAATAAACAAGATTAGGAGCTCGCCTCCCGCTCCCATACACACTTTCTCTGTCACACACAAACAAACTCTGCTAATGTGACGGCTGGATCAATTATCCTCTTCTTTCCCTCTACCGTTGTATTATAGTCTTTATACAGCCATAAAAGCTCTTTTTGTCTTACTGTAATCATGGCCCACTTAAATATATCCTTCCTTACACCTCACCACCAGTCTCCCACTAAACCCACGAAGGAAAAAAAAGTTGTGTGAATGAAAGCTCCAGAAGTTATTGTTTTACCTAGATTCATCTTCTTCTTCTGCTCCGTGTGCCCTATCGTACCACCTGCCCATTACGTATAGGTACATAGGTTTATGTTTTGTTATGGCTCTGGAGCTCTAAATATAGTCTACTGATTCGCTCCGCCGATGAGTGTGTGTGTTTAACAGGACGTGTCGTGGTAAATGGCAGCCTTCAGCTTTTTCTATGGAGGTCATTATGTACTTGTAAGCACATTCACACGCTACATTTTTCCCCAACTGGAAAATGTGCAATTTCATCAAGTTTATACTTTTTTTTGCTGAACTTGTCTTATTAAGCTCATTTTTTACAGGGGAAAAAGTTGTGTCTTGCATTGCACACTGCTATATTGAATTAGTGAAAGTGAAATTGAAACGACAACTTGAACGTGTTGCGTGCAATTTTATATCATGAACAGGTAATGATTACCTTTAAGACTATTGTTGTTTTGTGACCTATTGTGAAAGTAGATTGTATATTAAGTTGATTCCGGTAAATTACTCAATTTGTTTTAAAAAAAACCTAAAACAATGACGTGATGGAATATTATATGATAGATAAATGTACTTTGGTACAATTTTTTTAAATCATTCTTTGTATCTATGAACTGCACAGCACTGAGTAGATGTTATAATTCACCTTGAAATAGATGCACTTCACAAATCTAAAAATCAACAAATCGTTCGCTTAATAATGGATTGGAGGGAGTCTTAAGTAAAATAAAGTTAGTAATCTG
>JAQGAI010002090.1:0-13034 GCA_034696905.1 Lepidocyrtus violaceus
GTATCGTATCCAGTTTCATATTTTAACCTGGACTGGCATAAGAAGATTAAGAGGACGAAGACTAGGTACACAGGATGGGATGCATTCCTCCACCACCATCTTCATCTTTTTTTTTCATCCCTGTTCCACCTTCCACCATTTTCCTCGCTCCATTGACATTATCTTCCAACCATCCGTAGCTGTTTTCCTCCCTCAAGGTATAAAACATACCTATATGATACATGGCAGGGGTATGCTATGATGATAAGCCCCTCAACAGAACTACCATCATATTATTCTACCTTCCAGGAGCTCAGTGAGCGGAGGCCAAGAAGCATCCTAAAAGTTAAACACTGCACATGAGAGAGTTTCTTAAAAGATGACTAACTCGTTTATTCTCAGAGGTCTAGTAAATTTTCCTTCCCTTCTTCTTGTCTTTATCTACCTCCTTCTCCAACACAGCCACCAAAGAGAGGGACAAGGATGGGAAGGGGACTAACTATATCGTATCATATTTTTATGTAAGTCCCTTCGGATGCGGAACAGCAAACAAAAAAGGGGAAAAGGTCAGATCAGAAAATGAGTTGAGTTTGGCCAGAGACAGGGCATTCCTACCTACAATACCTTTTCATATTCCTTTCCACTAATCTTCCCATCGGCTAAAATACACAGAGCCAAAATGATCCAAGAAGCTAAACGGCTAAAGGGATTATCTTGATGGAGGATACATACCTATACCTATGGAATGACAAGGGATATATCTGTACTCGAGCATTTTGGTTGGGTCTGATTTGACCTGACTTATGAATTGATGATGATTGTTTCCTTAATTTCCATTCTGAACAACAAAGATATCCTTATCATCATCCCATCACAAATCAGAATCCTCAGTATGAACAACGTATTCCAGCTATTTTCTTTGTTCCCTTCTTGAAGCAAGCTTGGAGAGTTGGAGTAGGTTTCTCTGTTCATGCTCCCTCACCATTTTCTGTCTCGGCTCTCCAGCCAGATTATTGTTGTTTGGGTTTGAAGATAAATCAGCCAGTTTCTTTCTGATGGCCATCAAACAATAAAATGAGAAGTAAAATGGATTGCTGTACCTCTCTCTCCATCTTGCTGGTCTGGTTTTTTGGTACCTTTTCTTCCCCGATTCCATTCCACCAAATAAAGAGCTAGGCTGATAAATGGTTGGTTTATGTTGTGAAAACCTGTTTAAACAATGGCGGCCATTGTTTGGCCTAATGAAGAAATTTAATTTTACTCTGACAGAGAAAAAGGGCCGAAGATAAAAGCCATTTTACAGAAGGCTATTGAGGTTATATACAATTCGCTCCGTCTTAATTCTTCATCTTCAACAGAAATTGGTTGGGAGAGAAGGAGAAATGACGACAGTCTCCTGAAGATAATGAATAGGTACACATTTTCTTGTGGGATGCGATGCGATAATAATAAATTCTTTGAAAACAGTTCGCTCCTCATCTCACGTCGACTTTGGTAGTAGTAGTAGTACCTTTGGCTGTGGTATGGCAGGTTTCAGGCCATATTTTATTTAGGAGAAGAAAACGACGTGAGATCTGGCTTTGCACTTGGGATGGAATTGGAAATGTTGGAAATGGAGACAGGCCAGCATATTTCTCAGCGTTAGCTTGGAGGAGTAGCTTATTATGGCTTGGCTGTTGGGTTGGGGTGAAGAGAAGAACAAGGACGGAAATTAGGTATTATTGTCATTCAGACACCTTCGCACATTCCCATTTCTCACGAGAGTTTTATTATTGTTCCATGTTATGTCTTTTCGTCAAATAACTAATGTATCGTTCTCATCATCATTATCCCAAATTGCTTTCTCTCATGAAAATAATATGCTTCTTTCTTACAATCAAGTTTCGGTGGACATTAGTTTAATGGCATTTCGGTAATTAAACTTTTAGTCATTGCTGACTATATGCCAGGTTAAAATGTTCTCACATATAGGTACATATCAGACAAATATTAGCAGCAATTTACTAATAAAATCCAGAAAAAGGTAAAACGAAATCAGGATCAATTCTTTAGTCCAGATCAGATAAGATATAAGCTGATTGTGAGTTTGTAGTATCGTAATATTTTCTAAACTTCGACACATCTGGTTTCCTTTGGAATGATAAGGAAAACAAAGAACTCATTTGTTTTGTTGCACAAATAAGTTAAGTAGGCAGCTATTATCTAGGTGAGAGGAATGTTTCAATTCAACAACTGATAAAAACATATATAAAATATGCATACCACCTAGGTACTAGGTATTATATTATGAATGTAATACAGTTAGTCTCAAACTGGGCTGAAAGTCAAAAATTCTCATCCAAATACTATGCATTCTAGGTGCCCAAGTATCCATGAAAAGGTTTTAAAAAAAGTTGAGAATCCTCACAAAATTAGTCATCCTTTTTATTTTGGGAACTCACATCAGTATCGTGTAATGTACCATGTATAAACGTTTGGTTCACCTTAAGCACAATCCACATATTTTTGCTGTGCATACATACCTACCTTGATTGCATGAATTGTGAATGAGGAAAATAAGAAACTGTTCATTGATAGGATTACACCCATTTTTACAATCGTTTTTTTTTGAAAGAATGAATCATTCATATTCTCACCTTTTCCCCCAATCCATAAGTATGGGTAGAGCTTTACTTCATGTTCGCTCTCATATTCATTTTGTTCAGTTCAGCTGAGGTCAACAAGTCAAAAGGTTTTTACAAAAAAAAATATATATATATAATGCCAAGCCCTTTTTGTCACCCATAAATAGGCAGTTTGTCATTTGTACTTCCTTCCAAGGTGCAGACATATGGAAGCCATGATCATAAAAAAAATACATTCGTTTTTTTCTCCTCTTCATATTTTACAACCTTTTTTCAACTCTTGATGCTCTAAAATGGGTAGATCGTTATGCCCGTGTCGTGTAGGTTCATGTTTTTGTAGGTAAAAGTTGCCTCTCTTTAAGGAATGGCATGAATGAAGTCGTTATAACGTTTTGTTCTGGAACACAAACAGCATTGCCAGTAAGTTAAGTGTAAGCATGTTTGCAATAAAGTTTGTGGATTGCCCCTCCACAGATGATTTTACGGCTAAGGTGAAAGGATGAACTGGAAACAATTTTTCTTTCCCATATCACTCCCATAAACGAAAAAAAAACTTTTCCCCCCGCTTAGCTAAATATATGTTCATGCTCCTCTACAAAAACTTGGTGCGTTTCTTCTTCTTTCTTTTTTGCTTCACCAGATATTACGATCCCATAAAAGTTTGCTTAAATGGCTATTCCACGGGATCAGGTATTTGCCATTTGGACTGGAAAAGTAAATGCTCTTTTTTATATTTCCAGTCACCTTTCTATTGGGGTGAGGAAGAAGAAGAAAAGGGGATGACAATATGATGACAACTTCTTTTTTTAGTATCTTTTTATACTCCTTCCCGTAATTTTTTTTATTACCTCATCTGATCATCATCATATAATACGAAAGGAAACTGTTTCATTGTCACCTAAATACAAAAAAAGGTATTTCATATTTTTATTAAACTGCAAAATATAGACCGAGCCGTCACCATCTTCGCCTGTTTCATTATTGTCGGTTTTTTTGGGACTATTTTTCTCCGTCCAACCTACATGGTATCAAACTCCAAGAACAAGGTAATTTGTTTTAGATATCCGTGTACTATCCCATTTAGCAGTGCTAAATTTCATGACAATGATTTCTTTATAGTTACAACATATAACTTTTCTTTTTTTAAATTCATCCAAATGTGACAAAGCTCTTCATTCAATCCAGCTGGTTGTGAGCCAGGAAAAAACTACGCAGACGGCTCACGAAAACAATCTTCCCGAAACAATGCCCCTCTTTGTAAAATGCAAAACAGTCCACCTCACTCAGACAGTGTTATAATTTTTACAGTTAAGGTAAGTGCATCCATGCTGCCTGTCTGACATTACTTATTTGTAAATCCTTTGATGAATAAAAATGGCATATTATATTGTGGAGCCTTTATTCTACCACCAAAATGTTAAAACTCTCAAAAAGAATATTACGGAGAAGGATATTGAATTGAAAGGGAACGGAAATTCCATTAACTTTTTTCATTGTTGGAAGGATTTTCTCTCCATGTAGTGGGGAGACACATTTGCCATTAGCACTTTCAGAATTCCACCGTGCCGTGCCATCAGGAAAGAATACCGTCACCGTCGACATCATCATCATCAACACTCACTCAACTCAATGTACATAATACACTTATTATTTTAGCAGTTAAGAAATATTAAATGCGAGTTGGGAGTCTTAAGAAATGAGTGTAGAGTGGAGCTGCTCTATTCTATAATAATACCTGAAAAGACAACAACAGCACATCAGCATCAGCCAAAAAGAAGCAGTTTTCCCTCTCTCCCGAAAAAAAAACGAAACATTTTCCCCTTCAAGTTTCCCTTTCCCCCTCTTCCAATATTTACTCAAAGGCATGCTCCACCACCACCACCACCTTCTTTTGTTACAGGTTTTTCCATTCATTCCCGTAAGTAGTTCCAAGGTAAACTTTCTCCTCTTTTCTTTCCTTCTGTGTGAAATCCATAAAAGGTGACTTTCTCCATCATCACCACCACCACCTCAAAATGAAAGGCGTGTGGACTGTAAGGAGAGCTAAGAGGGTAACTTCCGTGACAGCTCAAGTAAACACATGCTTTGGCACTCCAGAAAAATAGTGGAGAAAATAATACAATATAAAATAAACATGCTTCCACACACAACAAAGCAGCGTCGGTCGCACCGACCGACGGATTCTTTTTTCTCGACACTGTCGTGTCGTGATTTTCTTGAGGAGAAGTGACTTTACTTTTACCTTTTCCATTTTCTTTCCGTTGTATTTATATCCTTTCCTCTTGTTTGTTTTGCTTTTGGAGTTTTGAGAGGAAGGAAGTATCACACACATCCAGCGAGAGAGAGAGAGAAAGGAAGAATGGAGAGGACTCTCAAAGAAAAAAGTAATTTTGGGCTGTTCCAGCGAAAAGCAAACAGTAATCCACGTAAATAAACTGAAATGGAAAAGGTGTCTATGATAATGGCTTTATATAATTTCCTCCCCTGTCTTCCCCCAGCCAAATCCAAAACCAACTCCATCAACAAAAGTTTGAGCAAACACTGCTACACTCGAGCCTCTGCTCCGAAATAATACACCTTCTTTTAACAAAAGAAGGAGAGGAAGGAAAAGAAAGAAGATTTTTCTAAGCGGAAAGCTTTGTTCCTTGGAAAGCCAAGACAAGCTTCAAGGTGTAATATCATTTCGTTAAGTAACTACAACTTCCGTTGGAAGAGGAGAGATTCCGCCTGCTTCAGATCTAATATTGTTAGGAGAAAAAAAAGAAAAAGTGCTATACTTTCTTTCGCACTTTTTCTTCCTTTTACTTACCTCCCAACCAAGCTTAGCTTAAGGAAGAAGGTAGCTCAAAGCACTTTTATTTTCTCTTTCGTGAAATCTAAAGTGGGGCTAGCCTACTGTGTAGTGTAACTGTAGGGGAGAGGAGAGAAAGCTGCTGGTGGTCATATAATCATAGTCTTGATGATGATAATGGCTTTTCCTTGAGAAGCTTAAGGTATTTGTAAGCTAGAACCACCGTCAACCTTTCAGCAGGTTTGAGGAACTCACCAAAAAAAGATTCCAGGTTTTTCGCTGGGATCGGGATCAGATCGTGGGCGGTTGGTATGGAGGTGGTGGTGGTTGTAAATAAAGTAGTGGTACACCGATGATGATGATGATGATGATGATGGTGTGGTAGTGGTGGAGGGAGAAAGGCCGGTAGCAAAGTTGAGAATCTTGTTATTTGGCTTCACTTTTTTTTCTCTTCCAGGGAAGAAAATGTGAAAGCCATTTCGAAAGCTGAGAGTGGCTCACCATCACCACCATCGCCAAGAGAAAGGATCGAGAGAGGAAACTTGTTTGATTGTAGGAATTTTCGGGAGGAGATTTCACACCAGGACTGACAGGATCGTGGGAGGAGGTAAAAAGTAAGTGGAGAGGTGGTGGTGATAAGTGAAAGACACATAGCCATAGCTATATTGATTCCACCAGCTATAAAAGGACCACACGGCATTAGTGAGAATGAGCGGCTCTACATGAGGCAGGTGTCTTTGTTCTCTTCTCAAAATTACATTCAGCCCATCAACCTAAGTGCATCTTGATGTCCGTGGAACACAATAAAATAAAACCAAAAGCAAAGCCTCATTCTCATCTCGTCTCATGACAATGGGAAACATGAGCCTTAACTCGATCATTCCCAGGGTCTGGACTTCCACAAAGATTTCCACTTTTCTCGAGTTTTCACTCAACGTATGAGATGAGTGTTCCTAGAAAAACTCCTGGAATCAGTGGCGATCTCATTGTTTCCGGCAGTTTCACTTACAATCATCATACCATCCTTCCAGAGATATATAGCACCATTTACATAGATCATTTTTAGGCTGTTGGAACACTGTTGGAAGGTGGAATTAGCCTGAAGTTATATATAACTTTACGTAAGTCCAACATGAAATCTTCCAAGAAAAAAAATAGGCACACAAATCTCTCCGTATTTTTTTTTTTTTTGAAAAGTACTTCTTTTTTTTACTACTTCAAGGCTACCACTTTGTCAACCGGCCAACAAAGTTATCTGGAAAAAGGTATTTGTCATGGCCGCATCCTTTAAGCACTACTCCATCCTCCCTCCCTCATCCGACTACTCCTACTCTACTCCCAGGAAGAAGGATTGTTATGCCTTACTTAAACAATCCCTCCGAAAAAAATTAAAAACTTTCTTGACTAGCTTCATTTTTTATTATTCCCGGCCATACATACACCACCCACCATAATCATAATCATCATCCTCCGCTAAAAAACTGATAAATAAATCATAATAACTACTTTCTCCATTTTCAGACAAACGTAAGTACAAACGCAAAACCAAAAGCCCATGAGCATTATCATACTGAATAAAAAAAGCTTTTAACATTTTTCCCGTTATCTTCCTTTTTGATTTTTGTACTGGTTAGTTTCATTTTTTTTCTACTCTACTCCCTAAAATGACAAGGATTTTTTCCTCTTTATTGAATTGCATTTATTAAACTTAACTTGTTTTCCACATAAAAAGCCTTTACAAGGACCATGGAGGGAAAGAAAGGGATGAGAAAAAAGCAATAATAATAATGACATTGTTCTTTCTTTCGTTTTTTTCTTCCCGAGCTTTTTATTTCCAAGTTGTATCGTCATTAAGAAAAATGTATATTTTAGAGAGAGAAAGAAAATTTCTCAAAAGTTTAAGTCAAGACACAAGTCAAGGCTTATACATATGCATCTTTCTACAGAGCAGAGAAAAAAATGAAGTGGGGTAAAAGAAACAAGGAGAATGACTCCTTCTCCAGCCACTATCACCGGAGAGGAGAGAGTACATTGCATTAAACGTGTAACAAAACTGTTTTTCTGCGACAGACGATTATATCACATGCATGGCTCCTTCCTCGGCTTTGGCAGCAAAAGTCGTGTAAAATATGTACATTAGGAATGGAGCTATAGACTACTAGTCCCAACACTTTTGTAACAATAATCTTGAGGAAAACTAGCCATTTTATGCTAACACCACTCCAGCCTGGCTGGCTTTCAAACAATAAAGGGATTCAGGTCATCATTCTGTATGATCGGAGTACTTTGTACAAAAATGGTGTACTCATTTTTCGGTGGGATTAGGGAAAATGAGAAAGAATTTTATTTTTGATAAAGTTTACGCTAAACTTGGTGCAAGCAAACCGAATAGGGAGATAATTCAATCCACATCCACCACCCCTGCTCACAACATGAAAGAAGAGGTTTGAGCTGTGAGAAACTTTTTTTTAAAGTAGGATGATGATGATGATGGTATTTAGTATGCCATGCCTAAAGAACCCCGCTTTTAATGTGTCTTCCTTCCAAGGAAGGCCTCATTACCGAAGTACAAATTGTTTTCCACTGTATCCCCACTTGAGTTTGTTTGTGTGAGTGGAAAATCCCGGCCATACCACAGAGCACCCACATCACATCACTGCATTTCATATCCATATTCCCTCAGTTGGGAATGGAATTAAGAGTTAAAATGATCATCCAAAAGATAATATTATGCGAGCTAGGAGAAGATGCTTATTTTTATTTCATAAATATAATAAAATGCATATTTATATTTGGAGGAGGAGGAGGAGAAAGAAATTAAAGTTACTTTTTTAGTATAAAAGAAGTGCATTGTCATACTCCTCATGGGAGACAAAAGAGTGAGGAAAAATATCCGTGTCTAGTGTCCCATGCACTTTTGGAAGTCGTCTCCTTGTCGTCGTCGCCGTAAAAAAAAAGTTTGGAATCCGAAATATTTTCCAGGGAACAATGTCGTCGTGTGGATATGGAAGCGTGAGTAATTAATTTGTACCCTGGCCCGGCTCCGACCCAACTTGATATCACCATCATATCATTATTAGTATTAGTATGCATAATATTATTTGTTTTTGCTCAGCTCATCTTACATTCTTTCAGATGATCTGGACTGGAGGAGGAGGAACATGATGTTGATGATATGAATGTGGCTCTCTAGTCAGCCCTTTGAGAGAAAGTGAATTGAGTGAGGAGAGGAGAGGAGAGTGGAGCATTTGCTGCTGCTCATTTAAATGCTGGGAATGAAGTTGCGGTGCTCAAAAGAAAACTGCATCATCAAGTTATTCTCTGGATTATTTTATTATGTTCTCTGTTTCTTTTTTAGTAGCAATACTTTCCTCAGTAAAAGTAGCAGAGAGAGAGAGAGCAAGAGATATGGGAGGGGGTAATATGGATGATGTATAGCTTTATGATGATTTCTCCTTATTGCTCACTGGAATATGGATGAAGAATCCTGGGGAAATGAATGAATATGCATCATGCATAATAATTATAATCTGGAGCAGATAGATACATATTTATTTTTTCATTGGGACATGGGAGGAGAAGAAAAATTGTTGCTTTAACGTGGGTAGGTACATTTAGAAAGAAGGTTAATTATGTTGAGCGCATTTATTAATTTGTAAAATGAAAAAAAAATTGCATTGCATAGCCATCATGATCATCGTTATTATGTCAACATTATGCAAATAAAGTGTCAATTCTTTGACTTTGGAGGTGATCAAGCTGTAATGAAGCTGGAAAAGTCTGCACAACCTGACCTGACCCTTCTGTCAGTCGTGACTCTGCTGCTGTTGTTGTTGGGGAAACTGGCAGATTTATTTTTTTGCTTTGAATGTTTGTTTGGATGGATTTGATGGAAGTTTTTTTTTCGCTAGGCGACTTTGATAATAAAATTCCGGAGAACCACCATCAACTGGACACTTGGACAAGTCTGTTGGAACATTCGAAAGTGACGAGTTAGATTCTTGGACTGGAGATAAGAGCTAGGTTCGGCCGTTTTCCGGATTACCGGAAGCTGGAGTCAACATGGGCTTCTTGAACGGGTGTCTGACTGTGCAGCAGTTTTTGGGCCTGTTGTTGTTGGTGCTTGCGGTCATGCCGGATGGAGGCGAAGGTACTTAAATAATTACTTAAACATTGATTAAAAGCCAATTGAATCAGACCACTATTTAATTTTTGATGGCTGGCGATGCTAATCTGATCTGTGTTGTGTTTGTGTAGGGATCAGCTGCTACGAATTCAAAGGTGGCCATCTTGATGATCCATCCAGTTTACTACGGATGGAGCCGAGGAGGAGAGATGTCCAAGTTAGCTTCCTAGGGAGAAGTCGCCAGCCCCTTCCCGTACATGACAACGGATAAGCGGATGACGGGACTATACTATACTACTAGAACTTAACGTAGTTTTAAGAAAGTAGACTAGAATTAACTTAGCATTTTCTCGCTGCTTATTTACCTATATTTAGCTCCATATTTTATTTGGTTTTTTGCATGCTGATTACAACGGACTTGATTATAACTGTAATGTAATACTACTTGGGAATAATTTTGCTTCATGAGTACAAGTAAAATCAAAATTTTTTGTGTCCATCAAAACCTAATTGGGTGGCCTAGCCTGAGTATTCGTCTACTTGATTTAATATTTTAGCTAACTGACCTGTATGTTTAAGGTATAATTTACCTAAGACCATATTATACATTTTAGACATGTAAGGCATATTATACTTATTTATGACCCACCTTCACCCCATCACTTCGGCTATCATCCGAAGACATCGAACCAACCGCAAACACCAACACATATATTTAATTATGCTCTCATTTCCCAAAGTAATTTAGCATCGACCACTTCCCTCACTGCATTGTCGTCTTTTTTCCCACAAAAGGGGAAAGCGTTTTCTGAAAGCATACATATACATACATACATACCCACTCCAGTATTTGTAATTTCCGTGACGGACTGGGCACAGGAGCCATTAACTCTCTAATTAAATTATTCTTTGACAAAATGCTACACATCTCCACTTCTCCTTCTGTACATCCTGTGATTACCGTAAACTAGATAGGAAAAAAAGCTCGACTAATGTGATATGGTAGTGGCTGTAAAAGGCAGGTTAAATTACACAAAAAAAAACTTTTTTTCGTTTTAGCCC
Source organism: Lepidocyrtus violaceus (assembly GCA_034696905.1). NCBI lineage: Eukaryota > Metazoa > Arthropoda > Collembola > Entomobryomorpha > Entomobryidae > Lepidocyrtus > Lepidocyrtus violaceus. The sequence continues at coordinate 10,583 of JAQGAI010002090.1, forward strand.
TGATGCATCTGCCTTCTCTGTGGCTTGATGTGTACAAGTTTTTTACGAAGAGACAACTTTTTCTTTTTCATGGGGAGACTATCTGCACTAAGCTAAATGGATAGAAAATTACAGTTTTTTTTTGTATCGTGTGGAGCGGTTTTAGATGACAGAAAAGTAGATTGTTACGAGGGGGTCTACTCTCCTTCTGCAATTCGGTAGTAATTTGGAGGAAATCTTTTTTTTCCTCCAAAAGCAAAAAGAGCATTAGTATCTAGTTCAAGACCGGAATATAATGGTTAAGGAGGAAGCATCCACATCGCCATCATGATGATCATCAAGAGCACCTAAATTAATTGTGGACCACCACCATCATATCATCATCCTCTTCTCTCTTGAGTCTGAAGTCTGAGGGAAAAAAGTACCCATACCATACCAAACCACACATTTAGACAACAGCCACCATTTTCATTAGTCGAAAAAAGTAAGTTGTTCTTCTCATCTCCCCGCTCGGCCCGCTCCTCAGCTCAGTTGTTCTGACATCAAATCCTCCTTTTACCTCATTTATTCAACACGTTATACAGAACAATACAAAATGGGTCTTACTTCCACCAACCATACCCTAAAAACTAGACTGCACCAATTCACTTTTATGCGAATTTAATTAAAACATCAAATTTCAAAGTCAATTAGCTTCATCATGGAATGAGATGGGATGAGAGGAAAAAAGGGAATTTTATCTTTCCACTCATTCCCCAAAACATTTTATTTTTTCAAGGAGGAGCAGAGCAGGGAGAAGAATATGACAAGCTGTTCCATTCAGAGCTATTTTCATTCTACTTTTTTCCCTGAGAACAAAAATTCTCCATTGTTATGTCATGGAATGGCATCATCATCATCATCATGACAGGCCTTCACCATCACCAAAATAGTAAACTGGCTCTTCAAAAAAAAATGTAGGATAAGATCCACAAGGAAAGATCGGAGCCAAAAACTTCTTCCCATTCCATTTCCCATCCCAACAATCAAACAAGCATCATCCTCGTCATTGTCTACTTTCTAAACTGCCTCCCTTCTTCCCTGATGACACGTGGTTAATGAGGAAACATCAATTTTGGATTGTCCCCACTTACTTTTTTCCTTGCTTGTCAGAACGGAGGACAGTAAAAGAAAATTGTAAATAAAGTGTGTCTTCATTCCCTCCACTCAAGAATACAACATGAAAATTTGGAGGAAGAAGGAGGGAAACAGACAGGGAAAGAAGGATGGAGAGGGAAAACAAATCAAAATCTAATTTTTTTTACTTCGTGTTATACCATCCTATTTTATTGTCTACTTGTGAATAATAATAAAAAATCTCGTTATATTTTTCTTCCCCGCAATAAAAATGACAATGTAGAGGTTTGATGGGAGGATGATGATTGTGAAGATTATTCCGTGAATATTTTTACATCCTCCGCCGTTTTCTCCCTCCATTCACTGTTATGTCAGTTAAGTATTTCCCTTGTTGATTATGATTGCATTCATGCTTCAATGTCAACCTTTCAATTCGGATCAGCTCATTTTCCCCGTGGAAAATTTTTTAATGCATGGCTGGAGTGTTAATTTTTTCCACGTGGTCTGTATGGAACCTTTTACCGATGGTTACATAAATAAAAAGAATAGGCCGACCTTCACGGACTGAGGTAGAAAGTTCACTAGTCATGTAGCAAACTGAACGCTTGGAAAATTCCTCTAATATCTTTTTGTATGGACCGGGGAAAGAGGTGAGCAATTAATACAAACTGTCATAAAAGTTTATCCGCCTGTCACTTCCGCCAACCAAAGGCATTCCTTTTGTTTTCGCCTTATTTCCTCCTGGATTCTTTTAATGAACAGGACACGACGATGAGGAGGAGCTTTACTATACTTTACTTTCTCCCTGTCCATTTCACTTCCCTTTTCAGACTATACCTCTAATCCCTTTCATAACAGTAATTAAGCAATACATACATAAAACCTGCCTCCTCCTCCATAAAAATAACAGGTTCATTCTTGATCCCATAACTTGACTTTCTTTTCTTCCATTTCGCTCGGCTCGATCCCAATCTTTTCCACTTCAGCCTCATTTCTTCCAAGCATGGGATCTCCACTCAACCTGAAATACCTTCCATTCTTTTATTCTCCCTCCTTACAAATACGACTGACTACGATATATTCAGAGAGCAATGAAACTGGAGCGTTATTGTTCACTATCTTCTTTCCCCGTCACCTTGTCCCGAAAAATAAGTGGGCTTAGCTACATGCTATGTTCAATGGTTAATGGGGCTGATGCAAATACAAAGCGATATAAAAACTGGAAGAGCTGCTGATGATTCCCCGTAATAATTGTGATTGCATTCCCTCCACATTTCACCGCTTCATTCCTTCTCTTTGTTTAAATGTTATTTTCTTCGACTGAAGTGCGTGGAATCCAGATACATATTACCGATAC